>JAJONQ010044600.1:0-16237 GCA_036250385.1 Solanum microdontum | reverse complement strand
TATTTATTTTTTATTGTGATATCTTGTTTGAGTATACTAAATCATATTACCTTACAAAAGTCCAACTATCGTATTGTTCCTCATTAATGAAATGTAATCCCTCCCCCTCTGTCACGCCTCGAGCCTACACCCTAGACATGACCGGCACTCTAGAACCATCACTGATCCCAAGAGAATCCTTGGCCTTGCTTAGTGCTCAGGGGAAGACATTACTCAACGATAAGAACTTCAAATACAAAGATTAACTCAATTGTCTCAACTATTAATAAACTCAGAAACGTCTGGAAATATTCAAATAGACATAAGAAGGAAACTCAAGTCTCAAAAAATTAACAAGGGAAAGGGAAAAAGACTCCTCAACTACTACTCTTTATGAAGCCTCTAAATACTACGATAGATACCAACACAAGACCCACAATATCTTAATAAATCTAAAGAATGTAAACGTGGAACCCTTCGGAAAGAAAAGAGGTTTACCAAAGCTAGCTAGAATGAAATGGGATCAATGAAGTGCTTGTTCATGACCCTAAACACCTATACATGTATCATAAATAAGATACAGATCGAATGACGCCAGTACATTGAATGTACGAGCATATAAGGGGAAAGTTGAAACATAAGCAATTGAACTAATACTCTGGGAAGACAAAGTAATTCCAAAATCCGTCCCGAGCAAAGATTCCAAACAAAAAGAGAATAAAAATGCAAGAATACGAAAAATCTAATATCGGTGTGAGAGTACGTGTCACGACCCAGACCGTTGTGATTGGCAACCACACTGTCTCACCCTTGAATCCGGTCATGCTCAATAGTCACCTAGCTGAGGTCTATCAATAGGCGCCTAGAGATGCCCTGTACTCAACAAAGAAAAAACATGTGCAATATCAATACACAACCACAGTTTACTGGTAGGATCAAGTGGCTATCCCAACAAATGTAACATACATTAGTCAATACAACAATATAATCACAATCACATATCAAACATATACGAACAATGAACAACTTCACGAATCTCACATATCATAGTTATATCAATTTAGAGCAACATACCATTTTCAAATATCAATCGTCATTAGATATGAATGAACTCATCACAAGTAGATACACAACAAAATTCAATGGTCCTCTCATGAAACCCTATTCAATGGTCCTTTAATGGAACCCACACCCAAACAGTTAGCATACCGGAACGTGGTATCCGATGCAATAATTATGCCGGAACGTGGCAACCGATCCCATAATTATGCCAAAATGTGGCAACCGATCCAAGTTAGTTATGCCAGAACGTGGCGACCGATCCAAGTTAGTTATGCCAAAACGTGGCAACCGATCCATTCAACACACCACAATCACAATCACAAGTATATCCTCAAGATCATACATTTAAGTCATGATTTCATGGTAACCATCATTCATCTATCTCATTTACAACAAGTGTGATCAATAATGCAACATTCATATACATAAATGTATCATAATGAAGCAAGGACAAGCATACATCACACAATCATAGAATCAAAACCATCACCTACGTCGAATCCAAGCTTGAATCCCCTAAGGCACTTAAATCTTCCCTTTCCGGATTTTTCCCGTTTGTTCGTGGTCTAAAAACATACAATTAACGCAAGGATCAATAAACAAGGCCTAATTAGCCGAGTTATAATCAACATTATCAACCCTAGGCCAACCCAACATCCCAATACCCATATTAGGGATTTTTCCACCATTAACTGCAGATCAAAACCTTTCCCCAATGATAATTACCTAAGAAACTACGTTCTACGGATCAAAATATGGATTCAGGGAGTGAAAACCTTACTTTTAGCCTTAAAAATGGTGAAAAACAGCCAAGAACTCGTCTGGGGTCGTTCCTTAGCTCTCAAAGTCGAAAAGTGCAGAATAAAGACATTTTGGGGTTTATTTACGACCTTAAGTCGCCTCGGACCCACCATAGCGGTCCTCACCCCGCTTCAGTGGCCCCGCCCTGGCGGCAACAATCCCACCCCAGCGGCTTGCACAGAACCATTGGGCTATTTTAGTAATTCCAAGACCCCCATTTCATAACACACCTTTAACCAACGACTCTAAAAAAATACCGTTCACGCTAGGATCGATTTCGGGAGTTCTACTCACCCGAATTCATTTCTATAAAGACATATAGATTCCTTAACGTCTTAGCTATCTACTCATGTGATCAAACTTATAGTTAGATCACCCAATTGCTACCAGATTTCCCTAGACCTTACTGACTTCGATTTCATTCAAATCTGGACTAGGCTAGGAAATCCCAGGTTATTACCAAAAGGTTTTCTGACCGCAATTCTTTCCCCATTGGCTTTTCTGTAACGACGAAATCAGGTCGTTACAATAGATACCAATTTAACCATCACTCGTCCCTGAGTGATAAAAAAGGAAAGACTGGCTGAAGTAAGGGTAGAGTAGTATCTGAATCGTCGAATTACTGGGGATACTTGTCTCGTATGTCCTTAGCTTCCAGACCTCACAATAAAGAATTTCAACCGATTCTTTCTCATAGAGAAGGTCTTGTTTAACAAAACTGAGTCTCACTTTATGATAATATCTTCGTCCCCAAACCAACCAATTGAATTCCTACACATCCTCCAATACAATGCCTCAATGAAGTCATCACAATACTTGAGTGATAAATATTATTGTATGTAGAATTAACTAACAACAAAAATGATTCCCCACAACCACCAAAGCTGATTGTACACACGTCTACAACATGTTTTTAAACACCTTAACACAATTATCCGAACGAATCCTTTAGAACATAAGTATGATAAAATTCCAAGTGAATACTCGCTACAAATAGCAGTGAACCTGAACCAACCAACACACACTCATAATGCCCAAACAATCATAGTTCTTATCAACATCTCTTTCTCACAACATAAATTTCCATAAGCTTAAGTTATCAAAATTTGGTCTTTAGACATTAGATACTTATTGAGGGATATGCCCAAGCATACAAACCCTCTAGCAACATAATCGAAATACTAGATTTAGTAATTATAGATTACCTGTTAGGAATAGTAGATTTGGATTCACTGATTCCCTCATTTAACCACACATAATTAGTACATGGCCTTGACAACTAGATGAATATTAAGTTTGTTGAACAACCATAATTACACATGGTATCTCTTCTATGAACTCTCATAAGCAAGGTGGTACATGTAGAACCACTAAAATACTTTTAACAACTCCAAGACAACACTAATTATGTCTTTCGAAATAACCAAATCTTCCCAATTTTCCCACTCAACCAAGAGAACATAGCAGGATTTGGTACCCATGATCCACCACTAGGGATCCACCCACAAAAGTGAAAACACATGACAGCATAACTAGTGAATCATATTCACAATACTAACAACCATCATAACACTCCAACCATTTACCTTATTATAACCCAACACTTTTTAAATGAAACCTTTCTTAGGTACTTAACAATCAATAGTAATAAACTTTACAACTCAACCTAGGTGTAAATGTTTTCAAATGATCAATACCGGGTACAATTGATCATTTCTCACCTTACCAATTCATACCTTAACAACATATCTTACCACTAATGTAGACTTACAATGAAAAACATGAATTGTAACTCAATCGTATAACACAATCCCCTTATCTATCAACATTAGCTTATACCTTGAAGATTTTTATGAAATCATGGATCTTCGCTTATCATTGATCGCATCTCCATCGATCTTACAGTATCTTTCGCTAACAATCCAATCGTACTCATTACTAAACTAAAAAAAATACACTTATCATCACGCTCAACCTAATGTCTACACAATCCTTTCTCCAGTCTTTTTCAATAGTTTTTAACCCATCTGATGGACCTGCGACACTATTACCATAACCACATCAACACGAAATAAATCACGCGCTTCTGAACCCAATTATCTACCCCTCTGAAGATATCTCTTTAGCCTTTGCAATCAAATAAAACATTCTTTCTCTAGCCTCTCTCTAATGTACTACATTCCACTATATTTTCCTTCATTATAACTCTAGCTCTTTTAAATTCAGTTCAAGTGGTGTCCTACCATCTCTTAAAACTTTCCATCCAACTACTTTACTCACCATATATTGGAAAACCACAACCTTAGATACTCGCAAGTCGTAATTACTATACAAAATTTGCTTAACCAACAATCTTATTATGTAGTTGCATCCCATCACAATCCATCACGAACTCTTATTACCATTACGCTTAGTCAACCTTGACTATCACTACGAAGTCAATCTTTTCATCAACATGGCACCTCAAACCCAGATATACTCATCAAAATCAAAGGACTAACTCAATTTTATACGCACCTTCTTACTAAATACTTCAATTTCCTTCACCCAAGTATATTCAATGGGACTTTCTTTATCCATAAGTTTTTCATTCCGGTATCAATCCACTCCTTTATGGCTTAAGATAAATTCACTAGTCCTCATACTACCCTCCTTCTTCTTAACAAACAAGACAACAACACCCCACGGGGAAGAACTAGGACGGATGAAACCTTTATCATGAAGCTCTTGGTTTTGAGCCTTAAGCTCTCTTAGTTCTGATAGGGCCATACGATACGGAGGGATCGAAATAGGGTAAGCGCCAGTTTCCAAGTCAATACAGAAATCTATATCTATATCTACAGGCATACCAGGAAAATCCGTAGGAAACACTTCCTTAGACTCAGACACCACAAGAACAGACTCAACAGAGGGAGACTCAACCTCAACATCCAAAACATGAGACAAATAAGCCAAACAACCCTGCCCTACCAATTTCCTAGCATGAATAAAAGATATGATCTTAGCTAGCTTAGGCTTGTACACCCCTTCCCACTCTGATCTCTAAAGTTACCGACTTAGCATTATAGTTAAGCCTGGTATAATAGGTGGACAACCAAGTCATGCCTAAGATTATATCAAGTCAATCATATCCAGCATATCCAAATCAACCCAAATCTGAAAATCCATAAACAGAACAGGATAACATGATATACATGGCTGACTATGACTGACTCTTCAACTAGGGTAGAAACATGGATTGGGGCATCAAGTATATCACAAACCACATCAAAGCCCAAGGCAATTGAACTAACACATACGAATAAGTGGAACCCAGATCAAACAAAAAAATAGTCATTCGGGCACAAACAAGAGTAGCTCTTGTGAGCACTACATCACACCCTCAAACTCGGTCTTACCCAAAAAAACATAAAACTGTGCCCTGTCCTATTTACGGGCAACCTTATTGCCTGGCTGCACTACTCCTCTACCTGCATTACCATTCCCCCCGCCTCCACAGCCTCGCTGATTTCCTCCGCGTATGCCCAGGTTTTCCACAATTTTAACACACCTTATAACTTATATTCGATTATTGAACACTGAGTTAGATCGTGGGGGTTAGCTCAGGTACGATTCGATCCATAATTGTGACTAGGGAAAAGCAAGGGAGACAGGGATAAGATTCTGTCTCGCCCTGTGTCACTCTAGTGGGAGAAATCCCGTACTGGCGATTTCATCGTGGCGGAGAAAATCCCGTACTGGCGGTTTCATCGTGGCGGAGAAAATCCCGCCACAACGATCCTGACGGACACAGAACCCTTGCCAACAATTTCTGGAGTTCCTTTCTTTTCTATATTTCACCTAGATTTCCCGGCTATAACTAGGCATTTAAGAAAATCTATTTAGCTAGGACAACCATTGTCTACCCCCTGATCAACCCAATGAAGTACACACTTTAGAATCCTTTTACATTGTTTCAACACTACCATACACATATCCCCAAGATACACCTAGACTCTCACACAAATATAAGTTGGTCGCAACGCACGTCCAGATTTCTCGCTTACGAACCACATCATAATTTATCTAGACCCTTGTACCTAAAATTGTGATGACTTTCTTTGCACAACAAGTTTCACGACACTCAAGCAGTTACAACTTGCAGACAAGTCCAAATTCCTTAATTAGTTCGTTCCATAGACGACCATTACTAATCATCTATGCCTTATACGACCCATAAGGCCAGATATAAATTGGAACCTTCTCAGTTTCAATTAATTTGCTTGTATGCCTTCAGCCGGGACTATGATGTCTAGTTCACTTCATTGAGATACCAATTGGAATCGGGAGATACCAATTGGACTCAACTCATACCACAAGCGATAATAGTAGCTAGCAAGCCCCATAAAACTGCTAATTTCCATCGAACCCAATTCTTAACTGCCTCAACCTTTAACAGTTGGTAACCAGACCTTAAATCAATCTTAGAAAAAATCGATGCACCTTGCAATTGGTGGAAAAGGTCATCCATCCGAGGCAATGGATACTTGTTCTGAATGGTGACCCTATTCAACTGTCGGTAGTCTATACACATCCTGTCTTGCTAGTGATAGTGTTACCTCTTTTGTTATTCTAGTTCAGACTATAGAGTGAAGGAGGAAAGGTATCAATTTGTATCACCTAGATACCAATTGGATTCAAGTCATAGCACGAAGTAGTAGAAAGAAGTGAGTTCTTCCTAAAGTCCTATAGCCTCTCAAAGAAAAGTACGAACGTCATCGTACAGTTTCGCAAGACTCTACTAGACTCGTTTTGGTACAATGAGATCAACGACCTAGGGGTCTGATACCAACTTTGTCATGACCCAGACAATCGTGGTTGGCACCCACACTAACCATCCGGTGGGAAAACCATTACTACAACCCAGACTAAACAACATAACCAAAAACTATGCATTTTAAAAATACAGAAGCAGGTTTAAATGACTATAAAAATGGAGTCCCCATAAACTCCAAGATTTTAACAAACAACTAACCAAATTAATGCGGAAGAACAACTCCTATAACCTGAAAGTCAATGTACCAAAACTCTACTAACGACAAGGGTACAACCTCAAAGCTAAACAAAACACCTAAATAAATAGTCTAAGTCCGAAAAGGGTGGACTCAAACAGGAGAGATTCATGGCAGCCTGAAAGAATTGGCTCACCCTTGAATCGGATCACACTCAATAGTCACCTAGCTGAGGTCTATCAATAGCCGCCTGAAGATGCCGTGTACTCAACAAAGAACAAGAAAGTGCGGTATCAGTACACAACCACAATGTACTGGTAGGATCATGCTGCTATCCCAATAAGTGTAACATACATTAGTCAGTACAACAGTATAATCACATGCACATATCGAACATATACAATATCAACAACATATACGAACAATGAACTACTTCACGAATCTCACATATCACAGTTATATCAATTTAGAGAAACATACCATTTTCCAATATCAATCGTCATTAGATATGAACGAACTTATCGTAAGTAGATACACAACACAACACAATTCAATGGTCCTCTCACAGATCCTAATTCAATAGTCCTCTCATTTTACCCACTCCCAAACAGTTAGCATACCGGAACGTGGTACCCAATCCAATAATTATGTCGAAACGTGGCAACTGATCTCATAATTATGTCAAAATATGGCAATCGATCCAAGTTAGTTATCCCGGAACGTGGCAACCAATCCATTCAACACACCACAATCACAAGTATATCCTTAAGATTATACATTTAAGTCATGATTTCATGGTAACCATCATTCATCTATCTCATTTATAACAAGTGTGATCAATAATGCAACATTCATATACATGCATGTGTCATAATGAAGCAAGAACAAGCATACATCACACAATCATAGAAGCACAACCATCACCTATATCGAATCCAAGCTTGAATTCCCTAAGGCACTTGAATCTTCCCTTTTCGAATTCTTCCCACTTGTTCATGGTCTAAGCACATACAATTAACGCAAGGATCAATAAACAAGGCCTAATTAGTTGGATTATAATCAACATTATCAACCCTAGGCCAACCCAAGATCCCAATAACTAAATTAGGGCTTTTTCCACTATTAAATTCAGATCAAAACCTTTCCCTAATGATAAATACCCAAGAAACTACGTTCTACGAATCAAAATACAGATTCAGGGAGTGAAAACCTTACCTTTAGCCTCAAGAATAGTGAAAAATGGCCAAGAACTCGTCTGGGGTCGTTCCTTAGCTTTCAAAGTTGAAAAGTGTAGAATAAAGACATTTTGGGTTTATTTACAACCTTAAGTCGCGTCGGACCTGCCACTACGATTCTCACCCCACTACCGCAACAATCTCGCCCCAACGGCTTGCACGGAATGTAACATCTCTCAACTAGAAAGAACAAGAAAGAAGTTTAAAATCTGGAAATAGTCATTTTTGGAAAGTATAAGGAAATCTGAAAAATTTTAAGTAAGTTAAAGTGAGTTTTTTTTTCCAAATTCAAACGTTCATAACTCTTAGATCAAGATGAGTTAGGTGTAGTTCCAGACATGGTTGGAAATCTCTTGGAATGATCTTTCCAACGTCACTGAATTTGCGTGATTTCGAGTTCGTATGAGTAAGTTATGCCCTTTGGAAGTTGGGCTGTTGGATTAAGGAAAGTCTAATCCGGGTTTTAGAAGGGTAAATTAGTCTTTTCCTTACCTAATTATTCTAATTCATTTTTAGGAGTTATTTGTGGTAAAACAATATTTTTCGACAGATTAGAAAAGTTAGAGTTCACGCTAGGGCTTGGAGAAAACAGAGAGGAGGAGAAAAGAGAAGAGAATTCAAGAATCGCCAAGAAACGTTCGAGCTTTGCGAGTGGAATTCGTCGAGGGTGATATCTACAAGGTATGTGAGATCACATAGTGTTGGGTTAGTTCACCCACACGCCAAACTTGTTTCAATTCAGAAAAATTGGAGTTGTTTGAATGTTAGGAAAGTGAAGTTCTTGAAGAATTGTTGAATTCTTATTGGTTGATTGTTGAATGCGTAGTGTTGATTTGATTCATGTTTTCGTGTTGTTTTTCGAGTTAAATCTATTGGGTATTGAGGGTACTAATGATCCTAAGTGTTTGGGGAAAGAACTATGGAAGTTTAGAGGGTTTAGAGGGTAAAAACGAAGGAGAAAAGTCAGAATTTTCTGGGGAAAAGGGTGGGGCGTCGCGCCAGCCAGCGCGCCCTAAAAGAGTCTCCGAAGTGTACCCCTTGGGGCGCCACACCAGTCAATGCGCCCCAACTTGTCCTCTGATGTTTGGGGCCTAGAGCCTCACCTTTATCAGAGCGCCAAGGACGCCAGTTCACCCTATTCTTCCACCATCTTTCCGTACTAGTTTCTAAGTGATGTACCTATGTTTCCTAGTTGATTCTAACACTTTAAGGTACATCTAAACATCATGAAATCATCCATAAACATGAGATCATGAACCTTGAATCCATAATCCAATTCAAGGAAGGTTAAGATCAAAGTCAAAGAAGTCAAGAGTCAAGCCTAGAAGTTATGAAGCAAGTCAAAGAAAAGATTCCTAAAGTTTTCAAGAGTCTTTAACAATGTTTGAAATTCAGTTTAAGACTCAAGTTTTCAAGTTAAGCAAAGAGTAAAGAGTTGAGTTCATTTCTAAAAAAGGTACTAGGGAACTAAGTATTCAAAAAGAATTTTATAAATGTTTTCATATTTGAGCAAGAAAAGGGAACATCGATTCCAAGAGAGATTTTAAGCTAAGTTTTCAGTAATTATCTCAAACCAAAGAAAGAAGTTTGTTTTTAAAACATATGAGCTAAGTATATTTTTGGGAGTAGTATTGAGCACTAATATACGGATGCAAGTTCATATTAACTCAATTCTCCATAAACCATGTAGCCATCATGGGTATTAATGGGTCATACTTTTTAGATGATCACATAAGTTAAGCTTGTGGATCCACTAAGTTAGGTAGGTTCTATATGACGGCAAAGTATAGGATCGTTCTGGCAGCATGTCAAAAGACGTTGTATCACCACTTAGGCTCATAGTGGTGGTTGTCCGTTAGAGAAACTCCCACCTAAACTATATTACTTTGTATGTGAGTAAAGTTGAGTTTGTTATTGCATTTTCTTTAATGAACTAAGTTGCTTTTACTTTTTTATAAAGTTTTTCATATAATGCATGTGTTTCATTTCTTTATTCTGAGTTAAGTTTACTCATGAGTTTAGAGGAGCCAAGGTAAGTGTTTTATTCAGATTCCTTTCTATCCTATATGTTGTTTTAGCATTCCAACATGCATACTCGTACATTCAATGTATTGATGGCAGTTGGCCTGCATCTTTTTATGATGCAGATGCCGGTAACCAGCCTCGTTTAACCAGCTTGAGCATTCAGAGTCTGTTGGTGAGCCTCCTTGCAATCCGGAGGACCCCTTTATTTGCTTTCTAGTCTTTCAGATGTTAGGATGGTTGGGGTTCCTGTCCCGACATCCCTCTTTGTTTTAGAGGCTTCATAGACAGTCAGTTATTAGTTCTTTAGTCTTCTCATTTTATCTTATGTTAAGACTTTGGTTGCCATTTTGGCCAAGTTGGATGTTTAATTCTTCTAACATTCTAAGTTATATTATTAAGCTATTAGAGTAAGTTCAATTGATCATGTAATCATGCTTAGAGTCTTCTGCTGAGTTAAGTAAGCCAGGCCAAGGGTTCGCTTGGGGCCAACAATGGTTCTCGAGTGCCAGTCCCGCCTAGGGTGTAGACTCGGGGAGTGACAAACTTGGTATCATAGCCAGAGTTCAAGATTCCTAGGGAGACTATGAAGTCGTGTCTGTAGAGTCCTATTTATCGGTGTGAAGCGCACCACATCTATAATTAGGAGGTTGCAACATTTTGGAACTTTCTCACTTCTTTCATATTCATTTCTTACGATAAAGTTAATCTCTATTAAAGTTTCCTTTTAATTCGTGCATGTGCGTGTTTTAGATAATCATGTCTCCATGAAGAGCAGCCAGAGGTCGTCCAGCTAGGAAGAATGTTGAGGGACAAGAGTTACCCAATGCACCTGAAGTGCAACCTCAAGGAGAAGTCACTAATGCTGAGTTCAGAGAGGCTATAAGAATGCTCAGTCAAGATGTGACTAACCAAGCTGGGCAGCGGAGAGGATATCGTAAAGAAGAGGCTGACACTTCAAGGATTCGTGAGTTATTGAGGATGAACCCTCCAAGTTTCATGGGTTCCAGCACTCCAGAGGATCCAGAGAACTTCATTGAGGAACTAAAAAAGGTGTTCTATGTGATTCTTATTACTGATACTGTGAGAGTTGAGCTAGCTGCATATCAGATGAAAAATGTTGCTAAGACCTGGTTTGATCAGTGGAAAGGGGGTAGAGCTGAGGATGCACCACCTGCGAGTTGGGCCTATTTTGAGGAAGCTTCTTGTGGCATTTCTTTCCCTGGGAACTGAAGGAGGCCAAGGTACGTAAGTTCTTCACACTTAAGTAGGATTCTCTAAGTGTTCATGAATATGGGTTGAAGTTCACCCAACTTTCCTGTTATGCTCCGGAGATGGTTAAGGACATGAGAAGTAGAATGAGCTTGTTCGTTGCTGGGTTGGGCCGTCTATCAAGCAAAAAGGGACGGGCAGTAATGCTTATTGGAGACATGGACATTTTGAGGTTGATGGTTTATGTGCAACAGGTTGAGGAAGAGAAGCTGAGAGACAGGAAAGAATTTAGAAATAAGAAAGCGAAGACAGGGAATGAGCTTGGGCAGCAGAAGGGTAGTATAAATCGTCCGTCCTTTCAGAAGCAAAAGGGACCTGCACCATCATCTGCTAGTGCCCCTGCACCCAGAAACAAAGGTGAGTATAATGGCCAGAATTCGCAGAACTTTAGAGTTGGACCTGCACAGTCTCAAAGTAGTGTGGCACAAGGGGGTAACTGGGCTCCGACATGTGCTAAGTGTGGTAAGATCCACCCAGGTAAGTGTCGTGATGGCCAGACAGGTTGTTTCAAGTATGGGCAAGAGGGTCATTTCTTGAAGGAGTGTCCTAAGAACAGGCAAGGTAGTGGAAATCAGGGCAATAGAGCCCATTCTTCATCTGTTGCTCCACCAGATAGGGCTACACCTAGGGGAGCTACTTCTAGTCAGGCGGAGGGGAAAACCACCTCTATGTAATCACGAGTCACCAAGAGCAAGAGAACTCTGTAGATGTTGTTACTGGTATGATCAAAGTCTTTACTTTTGATGTTTATGCTTTGCTAGACCCAGGAGCAAGTTTATCTTTTGTAACCCCCTATGCTACAAATAAGTTTAATGTTCTTCCCGATAAACTTTGTGAACCCTTTTGTGTTTCTACACCTGTTGGGGAGTCTATTCTAGCTGAGCAAGTTTATCGTGATTATGTTATTTCCATCAATCACAAAGACACCATGGCTGATCTAGTTGTGTTAGACATGGTAGATTTCGATGTCATTCTAGGTATGGACTGGCTTCATACCTGTTATGCCTCAATAGATTGTAGAACTCGAGTAGTCAAGTTTCAGATTCCTAATGAGCCAGTCATAGAGTGGAGTAGTAGTTCGGCAGTGCCTAAGGGTGGTTTCATTTCGTACCTTAAGGCGAGAAAGTTAGTTTTGAAAGGTTGTCTCTATCACTTATTCTGAGTTAATGACTCAAGTGTTGAAGTACCTCCCATTCACTCAGTTCCTATAGTAAAAGGGTTTCCAGAAGTCTTTCCTGATGACCTACCCAGAGTCCCTCCTGAGAGAGAAATAGACTTCAGTATAGACATCATTCCAGATACTCGTCCTATCTCTATTCCGCCATATAGAATGGCATCAGTAGAGTTGAAAGAGTAGTTGAAAGATCTCCTAGATAAGGGTTTCATTTGACCAAGTGTCTCAACTTGGGGAGCTTCGATCTTATTTGTGAGAAAGCAAGATAGTTCCCTTAGGATGTGTATAGACTACCACCAGTTGAACAAGGTTACTATCAAGAATAAGTATCCTCTTCCGAGGATTGATGATCTTTTCGATCAACTTCAGGATGCTTCCTATTTCTCAAAAATTGACCTCAAATCAGGTTACCATCAGTTAAAAGTAAGGGAATGTGACATTCCAAGGACAGCATTCAGGACTTGTTATGGTCATTATGAGTTTTTGGCCATGTCGTTTGGTTTAAATAATGCACCAACAACATTCATGGACCTTATGAATAGAGTTTTCAAACCTTATTTAGATATGTTTGTTATCGTCTTCATTGATGACATACTAATCTATTCATGGAATGAAGAAGATCATGCTAGCCATATCATAATAGTTCTTTAGACTTTGAAAGATAAGAAATTTTATGCCAAGTTCTCTAAGTGTGAGTTTTGGCTTGAGATTGTGGCATTCTTGGGCCACATAGTTTCTGGTGATGGAATTAAAGTTCATACTCAAAAAATTGAGGCAATGCAGAATTGGCCTAGACCCACATCTCTAACTGATATTAGGAGTTTCTTGGGTTTAGCTGGTTATTATAAAAGGTTTGTAGAGGGGTTCTCATCTATTTCGTACCCTTTGACCAAGTTAACTAAGAAGATGGTTAAATTTCAATGGTCTGAAGCTTGTGAGAAAAGCTTTCAGGAATTGAAGAAGAGGTTGACTACTGCCCCAGTTTTGACCTTACCAGAAGGTAACCAAGCTTTTGTGGTGTATTGTGATGCATCTAGAGTTGGTTGGGGTTGTGTCTTAATGAAGAATGACAAAGTTATAGCTTATGCCTCCAGACAGTTGAAAGTTCATAAGAAGAATTATCCAACCCATGATCTAGAGTTGGCTGCTGTAGTTTTTGCTTTGAAGATATGGCGCCATTATTTGTATGATGTTCATGTGGATGTGTTCACCGATCAAAAGAGCCTTCAATATGTGTTCACTTAGAAAGAGCTTAATCTCAGACATAGAAGGTGGTTAGAGTTACTCATGGACTACGACATGAGTATTCTTGTTGTTGCTGATTCATTAAGAAGGTTGTCTATGGGTAGCACCACCCATGTTTGAAGAAGGAAAGAGAGAGTTAGCAAAAGATGTGCATAGGCTTGCACGCCTATGAGTCCGACTCATGGATTCCACAGATGGAGGAATAGTGGTAACGAATGGAGCTGAATCATCACTAGTGGCAGAAGTTAAAGAAAAGCAAGACCAAGATACTATTTTTCTTGAATTGAAGGCAAATGTTCATAAGCAGAAAGTATTAGCTTTTAAACAAGGGGGAAATGGCATACTGAGATATTAAGGTAAATTGTGTGTACCAATGGTGGTTGGACTCCAAGAGAGGATCATGGAGGAGGCTCATAGCTCCAGATATTCCATTCATCCGGGTTCCACCAAGATGTATCGCGATTTGAAAGAAGTGTATTGGTGGAATAACATGAAGAAAGGCATTGGAAAATTTATTGCTAAGTGTCCAAATTGCCAACAAGTTAAAGTAGAGCACCAAAGGCCTGGTGGTTTGGCACAGAATATAGAACTTCCAGAATGGAAATGGGAGATGGTTAATATGGATTTCATCACAGGTTTGCCAAGGTTTTGCAGACAACATGATTCTATTTGGGTGATTTTAAACAAAATGACAAAATCAGCCCACTTTTTGCCGGTAAAGACTACCCATTCAGTAGAAGATTATGCTAAGTTTTATTTTCAGGAAGTAGTAAGACTTCATGGAGTCCCAATCTCCATTATTTCAGATAGAGGTGCATAATTTACTGCACAGTTCTGGAAATCTTTTCAGAAAGGCTTGGGTTCAAAGGTGAACTTAAGTACTGCATTTCATCCTCAGACTAATGGGCAAGCAGAGCACACTATTCAGACATTAGAATATATGTTGAGGTCTTGTGTGATTTATTTCAAAGGAAATTGGGATGATCACCTACCTTTCATTGAGTTTGCTTACAACAATAGTTGCCACTCTAGCATCCAAATGACTCCTTATGAAGCTCTTTATGAGAGAAAATGCAGATCTCCTATTGGATGGTTTAAAGTTGGTGAAGCAGGGTTGATAGGACCAGATTTAGTTCACCAAGCTATGGAGAAGGTTAAACTGATTCAAGAAAGGTTGAAAACGGCACAGAGTCGTCAAAAATTCTACACTGATGTTAGGAGAAGGGCGTTAGAGTTCAAAGTAGATGATTCGGTATATTTGAAATTTTCACCCATGAAGGGTGTTATGAGGTTTGGTAAGTAAGGAAAGCTTAGTCCCCGGTATATTGGACCTTATCGCATAGCCAAGAGGATTGGTAATGTAGCTTATGAGTTGGAGCTGCCACAAGAATTAGCAGCGGTTCATCCGGTATTTCATATCTCCATGTTTAAGAAGTGCATAGGCGATCCTTCATTGATCATACCAACTGAAGACATTGAGATCAAGGGTAGATTATCCTATTAGGAGATTCCTGTCCAGATTCTAGATCGCCAAGTTTGCAAGTTGAGAACAAAAAAGGTAGCATCAGTCAAGGTCCTTTAGAGGAACCAATTTGTTGAAAAAGCTACTTGGGAAGCTGAAGAGGACATGAAGAAAAGATATCCACATCTCTTTGGATCCGAAGAAAGTGCAAACCAAGGTACTAATTTTCTTCTTAGTGCTCTCTAAATTATGAATAAGCATGTTGTTTGTTCGCATTTGCTTGTTGGGTGTTTGAGTTTGATGTTGCACCCTAAGCCTAGTAAGAGTAATCTCATTCGAGGATGAATTTTCCCAAGGGATAGATATTGTAACATCTCGCAACTAGAAAGAACTAGAAAGAAGTTTAAAATCTGGAAATAGTCATTTTTGGAAAGTATAAGGAAATCTGGAAATTTTTAAGTAAGTTAAAGTGAGTTTTTTTTTCCAAATTCAAAGGGTCATAACTCCTAGATCAGGATGTGTTAGGTGTAGTTCCAGACATGGTTGGAAAGCTCTTGGAATGATCTTTCCAATGCTGCCGAATTTGCGTGATTCCGAGTTCGTATGAGTAAGTCATGCCCTTTGGAAGTTGGGTTGTTGGATTAAGGAAAGTCTAATCCGGGTTTTAGAAGGGTAAATTAGTCTTTTCCGTACCTAATTATTCTAATTTGTTTTTAGGAGTTAATTGTGGTAAAACAAAATTTTTGGTCAGATTAGAAAAGTTAGAGTTCATGCTAGGGCATGGAGAAAAGAGAGAGGAGGAGAAAAGAGAAGAGAATTCAAGAATCGCCAAGAAACGTTCGAGCTTTGCGAGTGGAATTCATCGGGGGTGATCCCTACAAGGTATGTGAGATCACATAGTGTTGGGTTAGTTCACCCACACGCCAAACTTGTTTCAATTCAGAAAAATTGGAGTTGTTTGAATGTTAAGAAAGTGAAGTTCTTGAAGAACATT
>JAJONQ010044599.1:0-18118 GCA_036250385.1 Solanum microdontum | reverse complement strand
CGACTTCAATTGTTCCCTTTTTCTCTAATGGGGGGGGGGGGCATTAAGTGGTTAGCCAACCTACCTAGAGACTCAATCACCTCTTGGGAAGAGCTCACTGAGGCGTTCTACATAAGGTTTTTCCCTCCCTCAAGGATGATGGAATTGAGAGATAATATTCAGGGCTTTTAACGATTTCACGGTGAACCAATTCACGAGACGTGGTTACGATTTCAAAATTTGCTACTCCAATGTCTAACTCATGGACTCCCGAACAACGTGTATTTACAGCATTTCTCCTGGAGTCTAGATTCAGTCAACAAGGGGGTGGCTGACCAGCTTGTCCAAGGAGGAATTATGCAACAACCATTTGAAATAGCATCTAATCTTCTTTATGGGATGACAAAGATAAACCGGGCTTGGTACACTAGGGATGATCAAGTGTCTCATTTGAACTTCAGGATGACTAAAGAAAAAATTGAAAAAGATCAAGAGCAGTATGAAAACATGGTCAAGATGATGACACAAATGGATTTATTGTAAATACATGTCATGGGAAGTGGTTCTAAAGTTGTGAATGCGGTTGGAGTTAGTAGAGTGAACCCCGATGATACACACTTTGAGGCCTTGTACAATGAGGAAATCCATTTCCTGGTAAATCAAGGAGACGGTTTCCGTCCGAACTATCCAAGGTCGTGCAGGAACCAAAGTTGGAATAGAGAGCATGATGAAGGTTAGAGAGACCGTGATAGGGAATGGCATGATCGTGGGATTAACTGGAAGGAGCGGGATGGTGACAAGGATTGTTATGTACCCCTGCATGAGCATCAAAAGCCAAAAAAGCAAAGGGCAGATCCTGAAAAATTTCCACACAAAGGATATGCTTGCACATATTCTCAACAAAGTGGAAGGGTTAGACAAAGTGCTAAAAGAAATGAAAGACGACATCTCATCTCTGCACCAGATGGTTACATCGCACTCGGTGTCCATTAAGCAGCTGGAAACGCAGATGGAAAAATCTCATCCCATTTAAACCGAGGCAAAAAGGGGGTCTACCAAGTGATACCTTGGTCAACCCAAAGAATGATTCTTGAATGAGTATCTTCATCGTTCCACGACATTAAATAAGGCGTTCTTGGGAGGCAACCCAAGTTTTTATGTTTTTAATATTGTTGTTTGAATAACGGGTGTAGAATGTGCAGGTTCAAAATTTGAAAATTTTGGAAAAATGAGCAATTAGGCAAGCCCAGGCACCACTCGGTGACTCACCGAATAGGTTTGCAATCCTGATCTGGATCGCCTTTCACACCAACTAAATTTCTGGAGGTTCTGTAAACTTCGGTGGACAAAAAAACCATTGGCACATCATCGAATAGTCGGCGAACTAAGTGAGCGTCACTGAATGGCGCGCGAACTGAAGGTTCATAAAGGGATGAACCATTTTGAAATTCAAAAATCTCCCTCATTTCATATTTTCCGACCTTTGCAATTTCACAACTACATTTAAGATCTTTATTCTTGATAGTTTGTGTGGAGATCAATTGCTCGGGGTGGATTTCATACATTGTTTCTTCGATTTGCTAGCCTAGCAATCATTTGTCTACTCTTTAGGTTAGTTATCCTAACCTCGTCTTTAAATTTTTGCAATTTCAAATGCATAATTGTTTCCATGTTGATTTATTTACGTAGTGTTGGTTGTTTGAATGATTATTGTTTGTGTGTGCCTTTGTTATCTCTTGTTTATGCTTATATTGGCCTATATTTGTGAAATAATGTGTGTGAATGTTAAAATGGTGGGTTGTGTTGTTAATTTGTTGGGCCTAGTATGGGTGAAGTCTGAGTAAACCAATTTCACCGATCAATGGATTTTACCCAATGATAGAGGGAGTGACGTCATTCTAAACGGCAAAAGACGTTGATGGGTCAATTTGGACAAATTGGGGGAAATTTGAGTACCCCAAAGTCATTAATGTTATGGGCATGAGCTTAATTGCGTAGAATAAGTGATTAATTTTGTTCTCGTGGGTTGTAGGTTAGAAATTGAAGGTCGGTGTCACGACCCAAGGGTACCCCCTAGATGTAAAATGGCGTACTTGATCCCGAAGGGGTCTCATACAAGCCCTTAGCATAATTATAAACATAGGTAATAGAAATAATGCGGAATTTAAAACTTTTACAATTGAAGTCCTTTCTTTAATATCCCAAAAATAAGAGTCTAGCATTATCTCAACGAACCACCTACTACAATAGAATCTCAAATAAGGTCATAGCCTTTTTCAATAAAGTTTCTAAGTAGAACTTAAGAAAGGAAACTAGAAAAAAATGTATCTTGTCCTCGAACCATGAGGACTCACCAAGGCAAGGAGAGAATCAATCCAAGCCTTCAACCAAAGAGAAGCAACCTCAACGACCGGGACCTATACTTGTAGAAAAAGTAAAGAATATAGGTTAGCACAAAAATGTACGAAGTATGGAAGCCATGCATAAAAATCCTTAAAACATGCTTAAAAGGCACATTTAGTTCAAATCATCCATTTGTCAAGTTTAAAAGCCATCATACACATTTGTGAAGAAACATAAGTCAAACCATATCATAAGCAACCCAAAGATATACTAGTGCAATGCAAAGGTAAGATCCCATGACCCTATAGAATGCCAAGTACCACTTTTAGATCACCAACATCATACATATCTTACCTTGACCTCATCATTAGCCAACATTCATAGACAATGAAACATTCATATTCATAACTTGTAGCAAGTAAGGTCATCCTTAGCAATAATACATAACATACATGCATAATTCATAAGTCTTCATAGCATAAGAGAACCTTACCATAACCACTCTTGAAGCCTACTTGTGCAATGCGCAAACGGAGTCCTATACCCCCACTCATACAAAGTAGTACCTCTTAAGAAGTCATAGTTATAGTTCATGTTCTTGTCATATTCATATTCTTACCATATAGGGAAATATAGACTTAACCGACATAGACCATGTGAGCTACATCGAATCCGGTGTCCTACTTGCCTAAGGTAGAACTAACATATTAGCTTTTAGGTGGATCCACTAGCTAAAGACCTATGTGGGAACATTGTTATGGGATAAAGAGATTGCTACTAGAAACCCGGACTTTCTAAAAGGTTTCCATCTCATGAGATACTTACTTTGGGAAGCCGGACTTTCTAACGTAAAAGCTTCCATCTCATTTTCATATCCACTCGGTGCTAAGCATAATTCCCTTTAACATTCATATTAAGTTTTTACTTAAGTTTATGTTCATGAAAGAATGCACTAGGCACTCCAAGTACATAACATCATAATAGCTCATAGATTCATTAGGTGAGAATGTCATGTCAACCTTAGACTCATCATCATGTGAGTAAACCTTTAACATCATATTCATAATGTGTTCATAAGAATAGCCTTTCATTCAACACAACAATACTATCATAGTCATAAACATATCATACATAGTCATGTGTAAGGGTAGGGGAGAAAGATCTTACAACAATACCACAATTACACTATCATCATAGGATCTTCACTTTCTAAGTGAATCATAAGCTCACATAAAATTCTCATAAAGATGTACAAACCCTCATACTTTTTCCCTTCAAGGGCCATGAATCACAATCAACCCCAACATACACAATTACTACATAATATAAGAGGAACTTCATGATTCAATAACTAATTCAACATAAACATAATCAATTGACATACTTCTAATACCAACCAACCCACATCATCAATTCATGAAATTTGGTCATGGGGAAATTCATGGGTTCATGGGGGACTTTATTATAAAAGCACCATAAAATAACAATTCAATCATAATGTAAGACAATTAATTCATTGAAATCGTTTTTAGGAAGAACCCATTACTAGATTCAAAACCCTAGGTTTTGGAGAATCTACTAATTTGAAATTGAAAGTTTAAGGGCTTCATGGAAGAAAGGTTTCCATGAATCAAGACTCCCATACCTTGATTGAAGATTTCCCTACGAATTTGAGTAAGGAAGATGAGTTCTTGAGCCCTAGTCTTCAAGTTCTTGTTCTTCTTCAATGGAGGATTTATAGTGAGAGAAATACTATAAGGGAGAGGATTTTGGGAATTATTTGGGTCTTGTGAATTAATGACTTGTTTTGGGTGAATTTGAACTTAAAATAACTTATATAGTACCCCTAAAAATACCCAAAATGACCTCACTTTAGTTGGACTAAAATAGGAAATGACTTAACTAGCCCTCATTTAATATCCACACCCAGGTGTCACGAGCCGTGGTGAGAACCATGACCCATGGTCCTGCTCGTGAAGGTGAGGCAGTGGCTAGGGAAAAAGGGCATGAGGCTCACAAGCCCAAGGCAATCCCACGAGGGACTCCACAAGACGTGGTCCCTCTCGTGGTATTTGAGGCAGTAGCTAGGCTACTTTGTGCCCAAGACACTATGCCTAAGTCATCTTCACGAAAGGTTCCATGAGGCGTCGTCAAGACCATAAGTTGTGGTCCCTTCCATGAAGTTGAGGCAGTGGCTAGGATTTTTGGTAGCCATTTTTCCATGGCCAAGGAAGGTTCACGAGCCCCCTCCATGAGCCGTGGTTAAGACCACAATCCATGGTCCCACTCGTAAAGGGTGAGGTAGTGTTCTCAAGCTAGGGGCAGCCTTGGGTTTTGGCCTTGGCTTGGCCCCTTTGCCTTGGCACTTGCCCCTTGTCCTTAACCCTTATAACCCTCATTTCAATCCTAGAAAGTCTTCCAATCTACGGGGAGTCATTTTATCTTTTTTACCCCTACGTTTAGGCTCTAGTTTAACTTACTATTTTCCAGAGTGTTACAGTCAGGGGAAAAATCGAGAATGCAAGACCTTTCGGCGAGCTTAGTCGAGCTCGCTGAATGGTTCGATGGTTCGCCTAATGACCCCTGGATCGCCTTTTTATCCTTCAAAATGGGTGAAATGTTTCTGTAACATTCGGCGATATGCCTGAGCTCACTGAGTTCACTCGGTGACTCGCCAAATATCCTTTTGATCGCCTTTCTGAGCCCTTAATATTTTAAAAATAGTCTGTAACATTCGGTGATCTACTTTTAGTTTGCTGAATTGTGTCGGTGATTTGCCGAAAGGCCTGGACATCGCCGACCTATGCTAATTTATGAGAATTTTTAGTCTAGAACATTCGGCGAGCCATACTTGACTCGCCAAATGTGTTCGGCGACTCGGCGAATGACTCGGCGAGCTTTTCTACACATTTTTCAAAGTTGATGATTTTCAAACTGTTCCTAATGTATTGGTCTATTTGATGTTGTTTTGTAGGTATGACTAGACCTAAGGTTTTCGGTAGAAATCAGCCACCCCGCAAGAGGGACCAAGGCATTGTGATCAACAAGGGTGTTGCACCCTCACGAAGTACACAGGCCAAACTTCCTCCAACAGGGGAAAGGAAAAGGCAAGGGGCCTGTACAACTGAGTCGTGCTGCAGAGACTTGCCAACAGGCATAAAGTCATGACTACTGGAAAAAGACAATGGAAGAGGAACTTTCGGCTTTAAAAGAAAATCATGCATGGGATTTGATAGCTAAACCGGTTGAAGCTTCTGTTATTGGGAGAAAATGGATTTATTTTGTGAAGATGAAGTCTAATGGCACATTGGATAGGTACAAAGCTCAACTAGTAGCTTAAGGATATAAACAAGAATATAGCTTGGACTATGAGGAGACTTTTCCTCTTGTTGCAAAGATGACGACAATTCGTGTGTTTCTAACTATAGATTCCATCAAACGGTAAAAAATTCATCAAATGGATGTGACAAATTCATTTTTTCACGGTGAACTACATGAGATTATATATATGAAAACTCCTCTAGGGTAAAACTAAGCTCAACCTGATATGGTTTGTCGTCTTCGGATATCTCTTTATGGTCTCATTCAAGCACCACGTGCATGGTTTGAGAAGTTTTGATCTACCATCATAAGTGCATGATTTTCTCAATCTTTTCCAGATTATTCATTATCCATCTGACACTCCAATACTGGTATGAAAATTTTACTATTGTATGTGGATGATGTGATTATAACCGACAATGATGAGAATGGAATTGTACAGCTCAAGAATCTTCTTAATGCAACTTTCAAATGAAGGACCTTGGCAGATTTACATTTTTTTGGGGGTTGGAGGTTGAATATTTGCAGGATGGTATCATGCTAAACCAAAGGAAGTATCCAGAGGATCTTGTCACACAAGCATGTCTAAGTGATCAGAAGGTAGCTCACACACCTATGGAGATCAATGTAAAGTACAAAAATGATGATGGTGACCCTCTTGCAGAACCAACATTGTACAGGAGGCTCATTGGTTGTCTAATTTATTTGACAATAACAAGACCTGACATCTCTTATCCAGCTCAAGTCTTGAGCCAATTTGTTACAAATCCTTGCCAACATCATTTTTTTGCCCTCTTCAAAATCATTCGCTATGTTCGGAGTACAATTAATTGAGGTCTATTCTTTCATTCAACATCATCTCTAAATCTCAAACGATATGCAAATGGAGATTGAGCAGGATGTCCAAACTCTGGAAAGTCTACAATAGGATGGTATATGTTAATCGGATCATCACTTGTCTCATGGAAGTGCAAGAAGCAGCCAAGAATTTCAAAATTATCAACGGAGGTAGAATATAGATTAGTTTCAGTTGCGTGCTTTGAAAATTGTGTGGATGTGTCGATTGATGGCAGAACTTCATATCTCTATTGATGACTCCACTACATTACATGCTCACAATACTAGTGCAATACAAATAGCAAAAAAATCAGATCCACCATGAGAACATAAAGCACATTGAAGTTGTAACACCCCGAAAGCTAGAAAGACCAAATTGCAGATTTCCAAAAGTTGTAGGTGCCACCGACAGAGGACACCTATGGACCGTAGGTAGACCCACGGACCGTATGTAGGGTCCGTGGTTGGCCACTTGCAACCTGCCTAGAATAGTCAGAAAAAAGCATGACCAATGGCCAGACCTACGGACCGTCGGTCAGACCACGAGCCGTGGTCCAGGGCCATGTATTGTGACCCTCAGCCCCATTTTCTTATGCCAATTGACGGACTGACAGGATGGACAGTCGGTCAGTCCACAGCACATTGGTAAGGCCCATCGATGGCCCGATAGCTTTTAAGTCAGTGGTCTTTTGGTCTTTTCCCGTATGCGTTGGGCACCTAAACTACATCGTTTAACCCTTAAACTATGCAGTTTTTGTCAGGTTTAAGCTTAGTAACTTAGTCAGAACATACCCTAATAGATCATTCTCCTAAATCAACCAAACTTAGAGCAAAAGAAGAGAGGATAGTAGACCAAGCCCTCTCCAAGAACACAGCAAGTTTTCTTTGGTTCAAGCCCCAAAATCAAAAGATTTCTCCTTAGAATTCGTCACCAGGTATGTGGGATTTCATTGGTGGATTCTTTTCATCCACTAGATCCCTAAAATTCAGTCAGAATCATGTTTCCCTACATATAGCTTTGACCTAGGGTTTTAGAACTTCATATAATTGTTATGATTTAGTTGTTGTAGTGTTCTTAATCAGACTATCAAGTCTTAGTAATATTTGTGCGTAACTTCTTGCATGAAACTCAGAACCCTAAGTTATGTAGATTCATTTAGTTTATGAATTACACTAGCTAGGACAGATAAACAAATATACATTCCTCATATTTCAAATGTTTCACTACCACAACTTAATGTTGCATTTTCAGCTAGCATGTTAGAATATTGAGCTATCTAGATTATTTTAGTTATGTTGTATTATACACATTCTAGTTGTGAGTAGGCTTAATACCGAGTTGGACTAGGGTCAGTCACTCTCATAGTCCCAGAACTGCATGCCCCCGTTGGTTAAGTCCCCTCTATCAGGCATCAATTTTAGTGATCAAGCCAGTCATGCCTTTATACCCCTGGCAAGGTATATTGGGTCGTCTCGATGGGGTGTATACATCGGACTCCATGTTAGCTCACGTGCTTTTATGTTGGTTAATAGTAGCTCCCACAGTGAGACTCTAGTGCATTTGACCAGGTTATCAATTATATTTTAGTATTTAGTTTCAGCATCATATGTACTTGGTCATTGCATTCAGTTTAATTCATGTTCAGTATATTTAGTATCTTCACCATGTTTAGATTATATCATTATTCAGTATGTTTCTTTCAGTTATATGTTTGTTCAGTTTTATCCTATCTTGCATGCTCAATACCTTTAAAGTACTGATGCATATTCTGTGCTACATCTTTTTGTGATGTAGGTTCAGGTCCTCAGCATTGAGATCACGTGTAGATTGGTTCCCGATCCATATTCAGCAGTATCAGTGGTGAGTCCTCATTCTTCGAGAACAATAGACATGTTCTTTTACATTCAGTCTTTCATTTTAGTTTTAGTTAGCTGGGGGCATGTCTAACATCTCTAGTTAGTCAGAGGCTTATTTCAGACATAGACAGATTCAACTTTAGTATTTTGAGTTATAGTTCAGTATATTTAACTCTGATTTAGTATTTATGTATTCAGACCAATTTTGGGTATTCCCCACCATTAGTTATCTCATGTTTTAGCTTTCGCACAGTATCTCTTATTTCAGAAAATGTTTGTATGCTTATGATATGCCAGCTCAGGGTTAGCTTGGGATCACTCATGATCCTAGGTTCGGTGTTTACGTCAAGGGGGTAGCCTCAGGGCGCGACAAACTTGGTATCAGAGCATTAGTGTAACACCCCGTATCCAAAAAAATACCTTAAAGTAGATTTCCAAAAGTTACAGGTGCAACTCACGGATGGCACCCACGGCCCGTGCTGGTGGTCCGTGGTTCACATCGGGAACCCCCCTCCCAGAACTCAGCCCCTAAATTCGTCTATGGGTTGACTCGCAACCAGACCCACAGACCGTAGGCCAGACCACGGCATTTGTGGATCAAACCCCAGAAACCAGCCTCCAGTATTGATCGACGGTTGAACAACACGGACCGTCAGTCGATCGACGGTCCGTCTGTCCCGTCCGTCAGTGACACTAACAGCAGCTAAGTCAGGGGACTTTTGGTCTTTTCATATTTTGTTGGACCCCTAAACTATGTGGTTTTGGTTAGTTTTAGCCTAGAAACATAACTAGAACTTACCTAAGTCAAATCATTCATCAAAACTTAGAAAGTTAGAATGCTCAGAGGAGAAAGAAGTCAAGAACCTTAGTTCAAGAATGCAGCAAGTTTCCTCCAGTTCCAGCCCTGAAATCGAAGAATTTTTCTGTGGAATTCATCACCAAGTATGTGGGATTTCACTAGTGGATTCCTTACATCCATTAGGTCCCTAGAATTCAGTCAGATTCTTGATTCCCTAGTATTAACTAGACCTAGGGTTTCTAGAACTTCAACATATTATTATGAACTAGTTAATTTAATGTTCCAAATCAAATTATCATGTTATTACTCAGTTTCTCATATGATGTTCAAAACCCTAGTTGTATATATTCGTTAGTTCATGAATTATGCATTCTAGGTCAAATTGTTAGGTTATTACATATATACACATGCTTCAGTTTACGAATGTCACATTATCGGTCATAATTGTTGTATTATCAGTTTTCATGACAGTTTGAGCTATCCAGTATATTACAGAAATCTAGTCTTAATGTGTTAATCATTTAATCTATTGGGAGTAGCATAATACCAAGTTAGACTGGGGTCAGTCGCCCATATAGTCCCAGAACTACGAGCCACATAGGTTGTAAGTCCCCTCTGTGGGCATCATTTTAGTGATCATGCTAGCATGCCTCTACACCTCTGGTCAAGTGTATTGGGTCCTCTCGATGAGGCGTATGCATCGGACTCCACATTTAGCTCATGTGGTTTTATGTCGATTATTAGTAGCTCCCACAGTTTAGTCATACTCTATTGCATTGACCTCATTTCAGTACAATCAGTATCCAGTCTTAGCATGTTATAAATTTGGTCATTACATTCAATTAGCTCAGTATTCAGTATATATATCATGTTCAGATTATACTCTTGCTTTATTGCTTATTCAGTTATATGTTATTTCAGCTTTACTCTATCTTGCATGCTCAGTACCTCTCAAGTACTGACGCATACTCTACGCTACATCTTTTCGTGATGTAGGTTCAGGTCTTTAGCAGTCAGATCACGCATAATCGGTTCTTGATCTCTATCTCAACAGCATCAGTGGTGAGTCCTCATTATCCGAGGATAATAGTCATGTTATTTACCTTAGTATTTCAGTCTTTTAGTTTCAGTTTTGCTAGATTTAGCTAGGGCATGTCCCAGAACTTCTAGTCAGTTAGAGGCTATTTTCAGACATAGTTAGATTCAGCTTAGTTTTGGAGTTTGATATTTCTCTTGTATTAAAACTCTCAGATTTGATATGTTTAGTTTTAGAATGGGCATTCCCCATCATTTACGTTTTCACGATATTTAAGCTTCCGCATTAGTTATTATTATTCTTAGTATGCTCATGTCATGCCAGCAGGGTTAGCTTGGGGTCACTTGTGATCCTAGGTCCTGTGTCCGCGTCTTGGGGGTAGCTCGAGGTGTGACAATTAGGCTTAAGAGTCCTATGATGTCTGAAAAGGAACACTAAGTAGAGTCCCTTTCATGAGTGTGAAGCGTGCCATACCTATTAGGGAGAGGCTACGAAGTGTTTTAGGAAAAACTTCACTTTCTTGTTATTCTTATCATGTATGGGTATGATCTCTTTTCTAACTTGAGGTTATTCGCTTCAGATTATGCCTCCTTGTAAAGCTTATGCAAGGAATACTAATGCTGGCAATGCTAACACAGTTCCTCCAGTCCCAGACCATGAGGTTTTGAATGTAGAGTTTCGGAATGCTATCCAACTTTTGGCTAAGAGTGTAGCCAACCAGAACAATCAGCAAGTTCTAGTTCCTACAAATACTAGTGATGGATCAGTGGCACCTAGGGTCTGAGATTTTGTTTGGATGAATCCGCCTGAGTTTTTAGGGTCGCAAGTAGGTGAAGACCCCCAGAACTTCATTGATGAGATCAAGAAAATCATTGGAGTGATGCAAGTGACTTGAAATGACAGTGTATAATTGGCGTCCTACCAGCTTAGGGATGTGGCTCACATATGGTTCATGCAGTGGAAGGAAACCAGGGTAGAGAATGCAGCTTCTGTGACTTGGGAGTGTTTTACAGGAGCATTTCTGGATAGGTTCTTTCCAAGAGCGTTTAGAGAGACTAAAGCTCAAGAGTTCATAAATTTGAGCCAAGGTTCTATGTCAATATAAGAGTATGAACTTAAGTTCACCCAGCTCTCTAGGTATGCTCTACATATGGTTGCTTATCCTAGGGCACAAATGAGTAAGTTCCTATTTGGGGTATCTCACTTGGTGAAGAAATAGTGCAGAAATTCTATGTTGTTGGAGGATATGAGTATCTCAAGGCTCATGACTCATGCTCAGCAGGTTGAGGGAGATAAGCTTAAAGAAATAGCTAAGGACAACAAAAAGGCTATAACAGGGAACTATGAGTACTCTCAACAGAAATTAGGTGGTGGAAATCGCTCGTAGTTTCAGCAAAGGTCTTCAGCTCTACTACCTTCATCAGTTAGTGCCCCATCCCCCAGGTTTCGACAGGATTAGAAAGGAAAGGCAGCAGGCTCTAAGTCTCATAGAGTGTTTCAGGTAACACAACCTACCCAACTTGCCCAAAGTGTTGTAAGAACCATCAGGGCGAGTGTCTTGCAGGCAAGGAAGGATATTTTGGTTGTAGTCAGACTGGTCACAGGTTGAGATATTGCCCTTCTTCTATACAGGGACAAGGAGGTAACAATAGTAGGGCTCAGTCTATAGCTCCAGCAGCACCAGCAGGTCACCCAACTCAGTAGGGTGCTTCATCTGGTATAAGTGGCGGTCAATGTTAGAACATGTTATATGCTCTCTAGGCTCGCTAGAACCAGGAAGATTCTCCTGATGTGGTCACTGGTACGTTACGAGTCTTTCATTTTAATGTTTATGCTTTGTTAGATCCAGTGGCTACTCTTTCCTTTGTAACTCTATATATAGTAGTAAACTTCGGTGTCAGTCCAGAAACTCTCTCAAAACCCTTCTCAAACTCTACTCCAGTTGATGACCCAGTTATAGCTAGACGAGTACACACGAATTTCCCTGTCACAGTCTCTCAGAAATTCACCTCAGTAGATCTTGTAAAGTTAGAAATGGTAGACTTTGATATCATTCTAGGCATGGATTGGTTACATTCCTGTTATGCATCAGTCGATTGTAGAACTAGGATCGTTCTTTTTCAGTTTCTAAGCGAACCAGACTTAGAATGGAAGGGTAGTAGCTTAGTGCCTATGGGTCGATTCATTTCCTACCTTAAGGCCAGAAAGATGATCTCTAAAGGGTATCTCTATCATCTATTTTGGGTTAAGGATTCAAGCTCTGAAACCCCAACTCTCGAGTCAGTCTTGTAGTAAATGAGTTTCCAGAGGTGTTTCAAGAAGATCTTTTCAGAATTTCTCCCGAAAGGGAAATTGACTTCGAAATTGATCTCCTTCCAGATACCCAGCCTATTTTTATTCATCTTTAAAGAATGGCTCAAGCAGAGCTTAAGGAATTGAAAGAGCAGTGGGAAGACCTTCTAGATAAGGGGTTCATCAGATAAGAGGTGCTCCAGTGTTTTTCGTGAATAAGAAAGATAGTTCTCTCAGGATGTACATTGACTATCAGCAGTTGAAAAAAGTCACAATCAAGAATAAGTACCCTATCCCTAGGATTGATGACTTGTTTGACCAACTTCAGGGTGCTAGTCATTTTTCGAAAATAGACCTCAGATCTGGTTATCATCAGTTCAGAGTCAGAGATAGTGACATCCCAAAAAAAATGTTCAGAACTCGATAATGGTCATTATGAATTTGTAGTTATGTCATTTGGACTAACCAATGCTTCTGCATCTTTCATGGATTTAATGAACAGGGTGTTCAAGCAGTATTTGGACTTGTTTGTTATAGTCTTTATTGATGATATCCTCATTTACTCTAGGAATGAGAAAGAACATGTGAGTCATCTGAGGGTTGTCCTGCAAACTCTCAAAGATTGCCAGTTATTCGCTAAATTTAGCAAATGTGAGTTTTGGTTGCAATCAGTTGCTTTCCTTAGGCATATAGTGTCTAGCGAAGGGATCCGAGTGGATTCTCAGGAAATAGAGGCAGTGAAGCAATGGACGAGACCCACCTCTCCTACAGCTATCAAAAGTTTCTTAGGTTTAGCTGGTTATTACAGAAGGTTCGTGGAAGGATTTTCATCCATAACTTCTCCATTAACTAAGTTAACTCAAAAAAAGGTTAAGTTTCAGTAGTCAGATGATTATGAGAAAAGCTTCTCAGAACTGAAAAGTAGGTTGACTACATCTCTTGTGTTGACTCTACCAAAGGGTTTAGATAGTTATATGATCTATTGTGTTGCATCTAGAGTCGGCCTAGGTTGTGTTTTGATGCAGCGAGATAAGGTTATAGCTTATTCTTCTAGAAAACTTAAGGTGCATGAGAATAACTATCCAACTCATGACCTCGAGCTTGCAGCCGTAGTATTTTCCCTAAAGATTTGGAGACATTACTTGTATGGTGTTCACATAGATGTGTTCACAGATCATAAGAGCCTTCAGTATGTGTTCACCCAGAAAGAATTGAATCTTCGCTAGATGAGATGGCTTGAATTTCTCAAGGACTATGATATGAATGTGCTTTACCATCCTAGTAAGGCCAATGTAGTAGTTGATGCTCTTAGCAGACTATCTATGGGTAGTGTAGCACATGTTGAGGAAGAAAGGAAGGAATTAGCAAAAGATGTTCACCGGCTTGCTCGCTTAGGAGTTTGCCTTATGAACATGTCAGATGGTGGTGTAATAGTTCAGAATAGATCAGAATCTTCATTGGTAGCGGAGGTTAAGGAAAAATAAGACAGTGATCCTATATTGCTTCAATTGAAGGGTGCAGTTCATCAGCAAAAAGTTGAGGTTTTCTCCTAAGGGGGAGTTGGTGTGCTTCGCTACCAGGGTCATTTATGTGTTCCTAAGGTGGGTGAGTTAAGAGAGTAGATCCTTCCGAAAGCACATAACTCCAAGCATTCTATTCATCCAGGTGCCAACAAGATGTACTGTTATCTACGAGAAGTCTTTTGGTGGAATGGCATGAAGAGGGATATAGCACATTTTGTGGTTAAGCGCCTTAATTGTCAGCAGATGAAGTAGAACATCAGAAACCAGAAGGTATGACTCAGAAGATTAACATTCCTACATAGAAGTGGGAAGTGATAAACGTGGACTTCATTACGGTTTTACCTCATCCTCTCAGATAACATGACTCCATTTGGGTAATAGTAGACAAAGTTACTAAGTCCGCTCACTTTTTGGCTGCTAAGACTAAAGATTCAATGGAGGACTACGCCAAGCTTTACATTAATGAGATAATTAGGTTGCATAGAGTTCCTTTGTCTATCATCTCATATAGAGGTCCTTAGTTTACCTCTCATTTATGAAAGTCATTTAATAAAGGTCTTGGTACTCAGGTAAATCTTAGCACGACATTTCATCCACAGAAAGATTGTCAAGCACAGCGTACCATTCAGACCTTAGAAGACATGTTGAGATCTTGCATGATCGATTTCAAGGGTAGTTGGGAAGATCACCTACCTCTCATAGAGTTCACCTACAATAATAGCTACCAGTCCAATATTCAGATGGCCCCTTATGAGGCATTTTGTGGGCGTAGATGTAGATCTCCAGTTGGTTGGTTTGAGGTAGGTGAAGCAGCCTTGATAGGGCCTGATTCAATTCATGAAGCTATGGAAAAGGTTCAGCTCATCAGAGACAGACTTAAGGCAGCCCAGAGTCTTTAGAAGTCCTATGCAGATGTAAGGAGAAGGTACTTGGAGTTCCAAATTGATGATTGGGGTTTTCTAAAAGTATCACCTATTAAAGGGGTGATGAGATTTGGCAAGAAAGGGTAGCTCAGTCCTAGATATGCAGGCCCTTACAGGATATCAAAAAAGGGTTGGTAAAGTGGCTTATGAGTTAGAGTTGCCAGCAGAACTATCAACAGTCCATCCAGTCTTTCACATTTCCTTGTTAAAGAAGTGTGTGGGTGATCGAACATCTATAGTACCATTAGAAAGTGTGGTTGTGAAGGATAGTCTCACTTATGAAGAGGTGCCAATTGAAGTTCTTGATCGTCAAGTTCAAAGGTTGAGAAACGATGAAGTCGCTTCAGTAAAGGTTTTGTGGAGGAGTCAGTCTGGAGAGGGAGCTACTTGGGAATCAAAAACAGCCATGAAGGCCAAGTATCATCATCTCTTTCTTTTTGATTCCATTCCAGCTTGAGGTATTTGTTCCTCTCTAGTATTTCAGTTACTCTTACATAAATTCAGTCTTAGTATCATGTTCCTTCGGTTAGTCTTGCATTTTCAGCATATTTGTATGTTCCTGGAACTCAGTTCAGTCGCATTTCATTTTTAGTACTTAGTGGTAGGGATTGCAGCCATTTTCCTCCATACTAAGTTAGTTTAAACTTCAATCAAGGATGAATGTTCCCAAAGGGGAGATATTGTAACACCATGTACGCTAGAAATACCAAATTATGAATTTCAAAAAATTGTAAGTGCCACCGACGGAGGCCATCTATGGACCGTAGGTGGGATCCGTGGTTGGCCACCTGCAACCAGCCCAAAATTCTCAAAAAAAGGAACGACCCACGACCGGACCTACAGATTGTCGATCAGACCACAGGTTGTGGTCTAAGTCCGTGGATCGTGATTCTCAGCCCCACTTTCTGATGCCGATCAACGGACGGACCGTCGGTCAATCCACGGCCCATCGGTCAGACCATTCGATGGCCCCGACAGCTTTTAAGTCAGGGGTCGTTTGGTCTTTTCCCCTATGCGTTAGGCACCTAAAATACGTCATTTAACCGCAAAACTATGTAGTTTTGGTCAGTTTAAGCTTAGTAACTTAGTCAGAACATACACTAATCAATCATTTTTCTAAATCAACCAAACTTAAAGAAAAAGGAGAGAGGATAGTCGACCAAGCTCTCTCCACGAACGCAGTAGGTTTTCTTTAATTCCAGCCCCAAAATTGAAATACCTCTCCGTGGAATTGGTCACCGAGTATGTGGGATTTCACTAGTGGATTCCTTTCATCCGCTAGGTCTCTGAATTCAGTCATAATCTTGATTCCCTACATATTGTTTAGACTTGGGGTTTCTAGAACTTCAGATAATTGTTATTATTTAGTTGTTGTAGTGTTCTTAATCAGACTATCATTTCTTGGTAACATTTTTGCATAGGTTCTTGCATGAAACTCAGAACCCTAGTTGTGTAGATTCGTTTAGTTCAGGAAGTACACTAGCTAGGATAGATAAACAGATATACATGTCTCATATTTCCAATGTTTCATTATCAGTACTTAATGTTGCATTTTCAGTTAGCATGTCAGAATATTGAGCTATCAAGTTATTTTAGTTATGTTGTATTGTACACATTCTAGTTGGGAGTAGGCTTAATATCGAGTTGGACTAGGGTTAGTCACCCTCATAGTCCTAGAACTACGTGCCCCCGTAGATGAGGTCTCCTCTATTGGGCATCAATTTTAGTGATCACGCTAGTTATGCCTTTACTCCCCTGGCAAGGTATATTAGGTCCTCTCGATGGGGCGTATACATTAGACTCCATGTTTAGCTCACATGGTTTTATGTCGGTTAATAGTATCTCCCACAGTCAGACTCTAGTGCATTTGGCCAGGTTACCAATTATATTTCAGTATTCAGTTTCAGCATCATATGTACTTGGTCATTGCATTCAGTTTAGTTTATGTTAAGTATATTTAGTATCTTCACCACGTTTAGATTATATCATTGTTCAGTATGCTTCTTTCAGTTATTTGTTTGTTCAGCTTTATCCTATCCTGAATGCTCAGTACCTTTCAAGTACTGACGCATACTCTGCGCTACATCTTTTCATGATGTATGTTCAGGTCCTCAGCATTCAGATCACGTGTAGATTGGTTCCCGGTCCGTATTCAGCAGTATCAGTGGTGAGTCTTCATTCTTCGAGGACGATAGACATGTTCTTTTACATTCAGTCTTTCATTTTAGTTTCAGTTTTACTAGAGTTAGTTGGGGGCATGTCCCAGCATCTTTAGTAATTTAGAGGCTTATTTCAGACATAGATAGATTCAGCTTTAGTATTTTGAGTTATAGTTCATTATCTTTAACTCTTATTTAGTATTTATGTATATAGACTAGTTTTCGGTATTCCCCACCATTAGTTATCTCATGTTTTAGCTTTCGCACGGTATCTCTTATTTCAGAAAGTATTTGTATGCTTATGATATGCCAGCTCATGGTTAGCTTGGGGTCACTTGTGATCTTAGCTCCCTTATTTACGTCAAGGGGGTAGCCTCGGGGAGTGACAAAAGTGGACTGCCATTATATTCAAGAACTTGTGGTTGATCAAGTCATTAGTCTTCGACATATCACGTCGCATGATCAATTGGCAGACTTGCTTACAAAAGCGATGACAAGGAGCAAACACCAATTCCTATTATCCAAATTAATGTTTCTTGATAAGTAGCATCAATTTGAGAGGGGATGTTGACCATATTAGATATGATTCCAAATCATATCTCATATGATTCCAAATCATATCTCATATGATTCTACAAGGTCCGGGATAGTATTCTACTATAACTAAGAATAATCACACCATTGATATTGTGCGAGATATGACATGATACTGTGCGAGATATGACATGATACTGTGCTAGAGTCATTCTTATACCTTTGTATATAAATAGTGGATAGTTTATCAAATGTAAAACATAGAAATACAGAATAGTTTTCAACTCTTGTTGGTCTCTGATTTATCAATTCTTATCAAATAGTGTCTTCACCGCTACAACAGTGCTTCTTCAATCAAAATATTGCTTCTTAAAATCCAAAAATATTGTTGCCATAAAAAGTCCATGCAAAATAACGATTGGTAGTCCCTTCACTTTCTCTCTACTCTCCTTTTCCTTTTCCTTTTCCCTTTTTCAATTTAAGATTCTCTTTAATGGACTTAATTGTTAGCATAT
>JAJONQ010044598.1:0-19637 GCA_036250385.1 Solanum microdontum | reverse complement strand
ACAAGCAAGACCCAACAGATAATCTAACCCATATTCACAAAATCACACCCCAAGAATTGGGGTTTTAGCTAGACATGTAAAAGAGATAGAAATTTATATCAAAATGAGTTTGCATTCAAATTGGTATGAAGATTTAAGTCTCAAAATAAACAAAGAGTGAAGAGTCCAAGAGACCCAAACCCAAAATCTTGAAGTTGAAACCCTTTGAATCTTCAAGTTCTTCAAAACCCTCTCCAAGCTTAGAACTCAAAATTCTATGTTAAAAGTTCTATATTAAAAATCTGATGCTAAGCTACAACTGTCAAAGAATATTTATAGTTGTCAAAGATCTGTGTTGCAACGGATCATTCAACATCGTTAGTCGAGATCGTTGATCATCGCCGTCTTGCTCTATCCTTCAACATCTTCATGTTTGGATCATTGGGCGACATAGTACAGCTTCGGGAACTACTCGGCGATATGCCGACTGTTTCTTTTCACCACCGATTTAATCATTTCCTTCAGGGATTAGCACACTGGAACAAAAGGCGAGGATAAGATCTTTTGGCTCCTTTTTTTGCTAGGTAGTGTCCATGCTTTCCCTCAAACTCCCAATACCTGAAACTTAATGGTTTTCATCAGATATTGAGATAAAATATGCATTTGAGGACACTAATTCTATCAAAATATAGCCCTAAATGAGTCCAATTTGTGGACTCATCACAAAGTAAATCTCATTATGTAGGAGGGTCATTCTAATCTAAATCTCATTATGTAGGAGCGTCCTGCTAGTCCCATTATGTAGGAGGGTCATTCTAATCTAAATCTCATTATGTAGGAGCGTCCTGCTAGTCCCATTATGTAGGAGGGTCCTGCTAATCTAAATCTCAATATGTAGGAGGGTCCTGCTAAACTAAATCCCATTATGTAGGAGCGTCCTTCTTGTCCCATTATGTAGGAGGGTCCTGTTAGTCACATTATGTAGTAGGGTCTTGATAATCCCATTATGTAGGAGGGTCCTGCTAAACTAAATCTCATTATGTATGAGGGTCATTCTAATCCCATTATCCAAGAGGATCCTGCTAGTCCCATTATGTAGGAGGGTCCTGCTAATCCCATTATGTTGGAGGGTCCTGTTAAACTAAATCCCATTATGTAGGAGGGTCCTTCTTGTCCCATTATGTAGGAGGGTCCTGCTAAACTAAATACCATTATGTAGCAGGGTCCTTCTAGTCCCACTATGTAGGAGGGTCCTGCTAAACTAAATCTCATTATGTAGGAGGGTCTTCCTACTCCCATTGTCAAGAAGGGTCCTGCTAAAGTAAATCCCATTATGTAGGAGGGTCCTTTTAGTCCCATTATGTAGGAGGGTCTTGCTAAACTAAATCTCATTATGTAGGAGGGTCCTGCTGATCCCATTATCAAGGAGAGTCCTGTTAGTATCCCATTATCCAGGAGGTCCCTTGCTATACTACGTCCCATTATTCAAGAGGGTCTTGCTAGTCCCGTTGTCCAGGAGGGTCCTTCTAATGTCCCATTATCCAGGAGGGTCCTGTTACACTAGTCACATTGCCTAGGAGGGTCCTACTATTCTAATCCCATTAGTTAGGAAAATCTTGCTTAATAGAATCATCAAATAGAATCACCACAACATTATTTTTTTGCCTAGGCCGCACCAGAAAAATATTATTTAAGTTATTAGCATAAATGAAAAATACGTATACCAAAAGAAAAATGCAAGACATAGATGCAGTTAGGGTGTTTGTTCTCTAGAAATTAAAGATGATAGGGTGTTTGTTCCATAAAATGCCTTTAGGGTGTTTGTTCTCTAAGGTCAAAATGCAACTCGGGTGTTTTTTCCCTAGGAATGAAAAATGATGCCTCGAGGGTGTTTGTTCTGTGAGGTCAAAATGCAACTAGTGTTTTTGTTCCCTAAAAATGAAAGATGATTCCTCTAGGGTGTTTGTTCCTAAAAGTCAAAATTCAACTCGGGTGTTTGTTCCCTAAAATGCCTCTATGGTGTTTGCTCCCTAATGTCAAAATGCAACTAGGGTGTTTGTTCCCTATAAATGAAAGATGATGTCTCTAGGGTGTTTGTTCCCTAAGGTTAAAATGCAATTAGGGTGCTTGCTCCTTAGAAATGAAAGATGATGCCTCTAGGGTATTTGTTCCCCAATGTCAAAATGCAACTAGGATGTTTCTTCCCTAGAAATGAAAGATGATGCATCTAGGGTGTTTATTCCCTAAGGTCAAAATGAAACTAGGGTGTTTGTTCCCTAGTAATGAGAGTGATTTTTTTTAACAAATAAAAATATGTGTAGTTTTTAAATTGAGGAACTTTGAAACTCTTTTTAATTTATAATTTTTTTATCTATTATTTTTGTTTTTTTTAAAATGATCCAATTTCATTCTTTCAAATATATAAAATTTTATTTTGTAGGACCGAACCCATTGTAGGACTGCCTATGTATGTTGTATAGCAAGAATCAGGTCAAACGTAGTTCATATAAATAAAAGCTTATTATTTATTTTCTTGATTGTTTTTTTTTACAGAATACCTCTTTTAAAAAAACACTAGAGGAGAAAAGAAAGAAATCAATTCATGGTTGAGATTGTTTTGACTTTAGTTGGTACCAAAAATTAGTATTATACATATGAATCACCTTCAACTACTTTCAGACAAATTTGAGGTCAATTTTGAGTAATCCCTATAGTTTCAAATGGTATCTCAAACATACTTAAGTATTTACAAGATCAGTTCATCTTGCCTAAATTAAGGGATATAATTATTCATATCCTCATGTTTCAAGTGTCCTTGCAACAAATGAAGTCCTACTTCACACAATAAAAGTGTTCTGATCTTAGGACATTTTAGAGGTCACTCACACTCAGAAAGATGTTCAATGCATGAGAATGAGATACCATATGCTTGGCCCTCATGTAAGTATCCACTAATGTGAAAACCCCAAAAATGAGATCAAATTGGACTTATTATTGGCATGAAATATAGGCTTAGGGAAAGGTAGGATATTCATTTGGGATAAAGTGACTATTTCCGCTTTAAAATTTGCACAATGCTCTCAATATTTTTTCATTTTCGCATTTGACCTTTGTTTTCTTGAAAACTTCTCTTCATTTTTTTTGGCGAAATGGTCTGGTGGACCCTTGTACTTGTATAGGATTGTATTCTGGATCCTTCTACTTATCCCTTTGTCATCTGGACCCTTGAACTCATCCAAACCCAACATTTTAAACACATTTTTGGTTGTGGTATGGTGCGTGTTAACGTTACACAAACACGTACACGTTGGCCAAAAAGAAAAAAAAATTAATCCACATATGATATTATATTCCACGTTGGCAAATGACTCATGTGAAACAAAGAATAGTCCAACCCTTTCCAAACCTTCACGACTTTTCCACTTTTCCACTTCTCCTCTTCTCCTCTTCTCCTCTTCTCCTCTCCGCAATTTCTCCACTAACATATACACGTTCATCTGTGATTTTGCTCAGTTGAAGCTTAGTTCCACTCCAATTTTCGTTGTAATTTCTTGCCTTTTGCATTAGTTCTAATTTTTTTCATTTTCTCGTGCGTATCTGTTTGATTTTAGGGTCGATTGTCATTCGATTTTCTGAATTTTTTTGGGTGTAATGTTAGTGTAATGTGCTTTCTTAGAGTATGTATGACTTCGAGTGACTTCAATGACATATTTCGTGAATTTGAGTAGATTCTAGGGTTTATTCGTAAAATCCCAATTTTGACTAAAATTAATATTTTATTTCTAGTCAATTGTCTTGGGTTTCGATAGTGTTAGTGGTCCATTGTTACATCAATTACATCAATTCATTATAAGGATTAGGTATTGATAGTATTTCCTTAAAAAAATTAGGGCTTTTTGTGTTACAGTCATGGTAAGTTAATGGCTTTAACTGTAGTTGTTTTTCTGTTGACTTTACATGCATCGTAAGGTAATGGCTTTAACTATAGTGACACTTCAATTTCACTATGGTGGTTGTTTTGTATCTGATCCTACTTTAAGGTATGTCAATGGAATCACTAGTGTTGAAAAGATTAATATAGATGTAGATGAGTTACATATTATGTTGTTTCATAAAATAGCACTGGAATTGGGTGTTGAAAATGTTGAGACATTTGGATGTAGAGTCAACAAGAAGGGTACTTTTTACATGTTAAATACTGATTTTGATGTTTTAAACTTTCTTAATGGTTTGAAGGGTGCTGATTTAGTTGATGTATATGTTGTACATCCCATTAGTATACATATAGTTGTTGAGGAGATACTTGTATTGCCTAGCACTAATACTGATGTGTCCTCATCTCCACAAAAAGATAATGCTGATGTGTCCTCCTCCCCACACAAAAATAGGGTTGATATGTCATCCTCCCCACAAATAGATAGGGATGATGTGTCTTCATCTCAACCATTTGATGAAAATGAAAATAGGCATTTAAACCAAAATCAGTCCCCTTTAGTTGAAGAGCAGTCCCCTAGAGTTGAATAACAAGCCCCTGCCCCTAGACTTGAAGAACATTCTGATTCTGATTCTAATTCACTCTATGATGTTGAAGAAAATATTGATGATTTGAGTGATTTGGATGAGAAGTTGCTTCAAGCTAGGCGGTCTAACATTCAAGAACAAGTTAAAGAGAATGCTGATAGAGTAAATTTAGATGAGATACCATCTGGTTCTGTAGGTATAAATGCTGGTTTTAAAGACATTTATAAGGAGCAGAGAGGGAGATTTGAAGGCAATTTGGGTGGTGATGACCCTTATTTTGATAGCTCAGGTCTTGGTAGTGACATTAGTGAAGATGAAGGGGATCTTGTTGAGAATGATGAAGTGGTAGATCCAACACCTAGGAAGGAAAGTACAAAGATCTACTTTGATCCAACTACTATAAAAGGTTTTATTTCAATTGTATATGGTTTTTTTGAATCACATTGAGTTCAAGGAGGCACTGCAAACTTACTTTATTCAGAAGGGTGTTAATATTAAGTTGAAACCTAATGAGTAGGAAAGGATAAGGGCAAAGTGTAAGAAAAATGGTTGTCCTTGGCATATTCTTGGAAGTATTGATGGTAACACTGGAAACTTTAGTGTTAAAACATATTTTCCTGTCCACAAGTGTTTTAAAAGAACAAGAAACAACCTATGTACCCCCATTTGGATTAGTAAACATTACAAGTAGAGGATTATGAGTGTGCCTACCATCAAACTACATCAAATTCAGTATTTGATACAAAAGCAGTATGGTTTGTATGTTAGTAAGACAAACTGTAGAAAGGCAAAACTGAGAGTTATGAATGAACATATGGGAGATTTCAGAGAGGAGTTTGCTAGGTTGTATGATTATGCTGAGAAATTAAAAACCACAAATCCTGGAACTATTGTATCTATTCGGACATCTAAGAACACAATTCCAAGAAAAGAGGTGTTTATGATCATCTATATTTGTCTTGGTTCCTTAAAAAGTGGATGGAAAGAAGGGTGTAGAAGGATTATTGGTTTAGATGGTGCATTTCTCAAAAGTGTATTTAAAGGTAAACTGTTATCTTGCATTTCCAAATATGGAAATAATCATATGTACCCTATATCATGGGCAGTAGTTGATAAAGAAACCAAGGACACATGGTCTTGGTTTCTCAAGTGTATCAAACATGATTTGGAGCTTACAGAAGGTGAAGGACTAACAGTGATGTGTGATATGCAGAATGTATTACAATATTATTTGTTAAATTTATTCTTTAATTTATAGAGTAATTGATATTTAACATTGTTGTATGTCAAATGTTCTTTGTTTGACAGGGTCTTCATCTTGCACTTATTGATGTATTGCCAAATGCTGAAATTAGATGGTGTGCTAGGAATATATGGCAAACTGGAAGAAAGACTGGAGGGGTGAACAAAGGAGAAGAAAATTATGGCAGGTTGCCAAGGCATCATTTGAGGTACTTTTACAGTCCAAACTTGATGACTTGAGTGAGTTAGGAGTAGGCATTGTAGAAGCTTTGTTAAAGTATAACAAAGAAGCATGGTGTAGTGCATATTTTAAAGAACATAGCAAGTGTGATGTGGTTGAGAACAACATGTGTGAGACTTTCAACAGTTGGATTTTAGATGCTAGGTTCAAATCAATAATCACTATGCTATAGGAAATAAGAGTCAAAGTTATGGAAAGAATGAATCAAATGAGAGAATTTTCAGAAAAATGGATTACTGATGTATCACCAATGGCTATGGATATTCTTAGAAAAAATGCTGAAATTGCAGAAAATTGTGAGGTATAGTTTAATGGTGATCTTGGCTTTGAGATTCATGATCCACCATATAAACATGTTGTTGACCTAAAAAAGAAGGTGTGTAGTTGTAGGTCATGGCAACTAAAGGGAATTCCTTGTGGCCATGCACTTACAACAATTCATTATAAGGATTGGGTTGTTGAGTCATTTGTTGATCACTGGTATAGGAAGGAAACATACCTGAAAGCATATAATAGGTTTATTCAACCGATGACAAACATGAACATGTGGCCAAAAAGTGATAGACTAGCCATTGAACCACCTGAAATTACTGCCATGCCAGGAAGACCACGAAAAGCAGGAGAAAAGATAGTGATGAGCCAGTTAAGAAGAAGTTTCAAAAAGGCTACAAGGAAGGGAAGAAAAATGAAATGTTCTGTGTGTAAGACTTTTGGACATAACAAAAAAGGATATCCAACTCTGGTAAGTTATGCTTTAATGTCTCTCTGATACTGAATTTTACTCTTGTTATACTTTTGACTTTAATATATGTTTGTAGAAAAATGCTGGAACTTCATATGAAAAATCTTCAAATGCTGCTGCTGGAACAAGTGCTACATGTGCTGCAACTGCTGGACCAAATGCTGCAACTTTAGATTTTACAAATGCTGCAATTGGAAGCCAGTCAAGTGTAAATGCAGGTCCAAGTGCAGGTCCAAGTGCTAGAAGGCCTACAAATCTTCATCAAGTGGTGTGAGGCCTGCAACTGCCTTAACATCTGGTGGAAGGCCTACCAGTGCTACATCAAGTAATGTGAGACCATTAAGTACTCAACAATCAACTTCTAGTGTAGCTAGCCAAAAAAGAAAGACTAGCACAGCTTTGAGAGGTGGTGCAACTCTTGCATATAAGAGACCAAGACAAAAAAAGCAAAGACAACTGGTTATGGTCTCTTATTTGGATCAGGTGGCAGTGTAACTGAGAGGGTATGTGTCTTTATCTTTTAAACACATTTAATTTCTTTAATTGATATTAGTTCATCTTTAAGTTAAGATTTTTGTTGTTCTCTCAGTCTGGAAATACTGATAGGGTGTTATATAGTGCTACATTGTCAAGTTCAACTCCTACCAATATTGATCTTGGTTACAAACCCAATGGACTAAGGTGGAAGGGAAGAGCTACAGTTACTCAAAGGCAGCTATGAGAGGAGAGTTACAGAAGCACTCAAGGCACTAATGCCACACCAAGCACTTAAGGCACACATTAGATTTCACTTTGTTTAGTTTAATGGCTTGATCCCAACTAACTTTATTTTGATTAATGACTTGATCCCAACTGTTTTGGTTTTGCTATTAGGAAGACTTTGTTTTTGTATATGAATGGCGCCTATATGAATTTGTGTTAAGTTGCTATTGGGAAGACTTTGTTTTTCTGTATGAATTTGTGTTTGAATGAAGTTGCTATTCAGATTTCTGATCAAATGCAGTGCACTATTGAGGCCAATGTCTTTGTTATTCCATTTCATTATCAAATAACACCTAGTACAAATCAATATATCTTAAAAATAACGGCTAGAAACCAAATAACAACAATCACAATAACAGTGATACCAATACTAATGTTTAATCTTTGTCTTCTTTGTCTTCCTTGTCTTCTATGTCTTGCTTGTCTTCCTTGTCTTGGTTGTCTTCCTTGCCCTGAACTCGTTGATGGATTCTTGATGTTGTATTGTTCTTGGCACGTTGAATCATTTGTATAAGCCCATCGGAAGAATCCACACCCATTACCGAATGAATATTTTTGGCAACCCCAAAACATTCTTTCAGGATTAGTTGGTGTTCTTGATGCCTTTAGTTCAGCATATATTACACAGTAGCAACATCGAACCATTATCGTGAAAACCAAAAAAATCAAACCAACAAAAATACAATAGAATCACAAAAAAAAAGATGAGTAGATCGAAGGAAAAAATAAAGGCGCCAAAAATAAAAGAAAAAAATTGAAGAGACAAGATCGAGAAAAAGAGGAGGAAAAAGCTCAAATTTGTTCAACAATGGTGTTGAGTGAAAATAAAGAAGAAGAGATGGCCTTTAAAAGCCGAAATCTGTCCGTTAGTGCCTTTTAAGGCGTCTCACGCTTTTGTTTTGTGTGTATCACACACTCCATGTGGAGTCTTTCCACATAGGCTGCCACATAAAAAAAAGTGTTTAAAATGTTGGGATTGGATGGGTTCAGGGGTCCAGATGACAAAGGGATAAGTAGAAGGGTCCAGAATAGAAACAAATACAAGTACAAGGGTCCACCAAACCATTTCGCCTTTTTTTTTCATTTCATCTCCTTTTCGTTGGAGTTTGTTTTTTATTTTTTCATTCTAGCTTTTCTTTGTCATTTTTTTGGACTTTCACATATTTGACCTTTTCACTTTGTTACCCAACTTAGATCGTTGGCACTGCGTACATAATTGATAGTGCACTCACGGAGGTCGGACCAAGGGATAGTGCATTTATGAACTCAAAAGGATATATTCTAAGATGTGGTTATTCAAATAAAAGGGCTTCAGGCTCGAAATAGGAGTCCTATGGATAACATGTCATTTGGTAAGCCTTAAAGGCATACTATGATCAAAGAAAGCCCATAATCCTTTTCCAATGTCTTTGGCACTTTGTAGATAATTGATAGTGCGCTGAAGGTGGTGGGACCAAAGTATAGTGCATTTATGCATTCAAAAAGATATATGCTAAAATATGGTTATTCAAATAAAAAGGTCTTAGGCTCGAAATGAGAGTTCTATGGATAACATGTCATTTGGTAGGCTTGAAAGACACACTCGGATAAAAAAAAGGCCTATAATCCTTTCCCAAGTTAACTGCTGCTCAAAATTTCACCTCAACCAACATTCAAGACCAAGTTCTAGATCAAAAAGTCATGCCATTGAATTTTATATCTAAAGCTTACTACACAATAGACATGAATCAATGAGGTTGAATTTGTTTTAGCCTTCACTTTAAGCAAGATAATTTCTCAAGTATTACATAAATATATTGAGAGGTACCAAAAGAAGTTTATAGGTCACAACAAAGTTGGTCTGTCTTGCCAAATAATTTAACACTTTATTTTTTTTTCTTATGCACACTCCTAAGTATGCTGGTCTCAACCAAGTCAATTTTTTTTCTAAATTTTAAAAAAAATTCTTATAAAGAAATGTCGTACCCAAAATAATTTGTTTTCCGTCTTTTTTTTGCCTCAGTTTTTGTGATGAAGACTTTTTAGTCTTTTCCTTGGTTGGACCGAACCTCAAAATAAGGTTGCCTAGGTATCTTGTCAAAGCAAGAATCAGATCAAACATAGTTCAGAAAGTTTTGATATATGAAGTAAAAACTTTTGTTTTATTTTATTTTTGAAGAAGGGTAAAACCCTTAATTTTTAGAAGTAATAAACAAACCTTTCCCTTTGTTTAATTTTTTTTTGAATAAGGATTAAGAACTTCTCTTTTTTTTTTCTTGAAATTTTAAATAAGGATCACCGAATTCGAAGAGGATTGCCTACTATCTCATCGAGGTGAGGAATATGTGTGCGTAGTTCATCTAGTTTTGATAGTTAAATTATTTTTTAAGATATTGAAACTTGACTTGACAAATGAACTATTTCAAAGTATTATGAAAGTAAAATCTGTTGATTTTTATTTTATTTTATAAAATGTTCAAAAGAAACTAAAAACAAAAAAAAATATTTTTGCAATTTTGGTTTAAGTAGTGGAATTTTTTTTAAAATCGTTTTTAAGAAATATATAATAACTTCTAAAAGTAGATATATTTTTGGTCTTTTCTCCCTAGCTTTATTAAAAATCAAAAGATAACTCGTTTACTCATTTCACTAATCTCCCTAGAATTGATGAATTTTCAAATACCTTCTAAATAAATGCATTTTCATATAGCACATATGAATTATCTAAGTAATCAAATAAAAGAGGAATACATGTCCTAGACAGACTCGACCCTATGTTGAGTCACTAAGTCAATTGCAAATAATAATGCAAATAAGAGGAGCCTACTAGGATTAGCCATTTCTATGTTTCAGTTTCACTAGGTTTAACCCTAAAGGAGATAGATGTTTAGACTGGCTTACTTGAGTTGACAACTTGATCCAGGGAGGGACAACTGATCTGTAGCAGCGCTATTCCGACTTCATTATTGATCTAACCCCACCTAATATGTGTGCCTAAAAATCCTTCACCAGGTGTCGAAACACTCCAACTTTATCTCAAAAGAAAGTGGGATGCATAAATGCATTCCCTGCTACCCTATTTTTCAGAGACTCAGATGGGATGTGCGAGAGAAGACAATTTGCAATATAGTTCAACAATATCAAAGCAATAAATTAGCAGCAAGTAGCACATTAGGCCATCATACACAATATATCTAAGAAATAATAAAATCATGTAAAAGTTAATATAGCAAAGGTGAAATTCTTCTTATTCCTCAGTAGAGTTTCCATCTGTCACACCCCTATTTTTCAAAATAATATTTTGAAAACAAAGTTTTTTCAATTTAAGTGACGATGTTGATTAGAGATTTTTTTTTTAGAGTCGCACTTGGAATTGAGTTATGATGTTCAAAGTCACCTTTACATTAATTTAATCTTTCACCAAAAAGAAATGACTCTTTATTTGATCTGCGAACTAAAAATCCGGGTAAGGAATTCTGTTGACCGAGGGAAGGTATTAAGCATCCCTCGAGTCTGGTGGTTCTACCACGGTCGCTTTTATTGACTTATACTTATTTTTAAATTATTTTTTGGATATATTTTTATTGGCTACAGTTTCACTCACATTTTCATTAGTCTTAAATTAGATACCTAACTGCATTCTCAATGTTGACATACAATAGCTTAGAAGCATAACTGCTTTCTTCTCTCGAGTGCATCATCAAATATTCTCTGTCTACAAATTTAGTTTAAATTTAATGGAATTTGATTATAAAAATAATTTGGCCAAGGTGCATCACCGCATCCTTGAATTTCTTTTAATATCTAAAAAAAGATACGCAACCACATTCTTAATTGAAACAAATATTCTTTAAAAGGTGTATAAAAATTTGTTGAACGATAAAATAATTATTTTCCTTGATAAATCCAAAACAACTTATTCAAAGCAAATCACTATTATTCCGACTAAATTTGTACAAGGTCCAACAAGTTAAATTTAAATAGCAACAAAAAAAGGGTATAACTTATGATATAAGCTCCTTGAGATTAAAGTTTGGAAATGTAACACCAATAGAAATTGTGTAGAAATAGTAATTCAATTAATGATTCAAACTATCTTAAGACAAATTTTTTATTTTAAATAAAACAAAAATAAATGTACTAACTCTAAATCCTTAATTAATTTCCCATATTCAATGAAATTCTACATGATGTTAACTAATGATCACAAGCTGCATTTGCAATATTCTCTTCACCTTGTATCCATTCTCCATCCTCCCATAAGATTTTATGAATAAACAAACTTCTCCTTCTCCCTCTTATTAGAGAGTGAAAATATTTGTGTTACTGTCGCCATCTTTGAACCATTGCAACTGAGTTTTTTGTTTCAAAATAGAATCCTTAAATTTCAAGAATCTGATATACTCTGCATTAAAGCCATCCAATGCAGATCTGTTAACCTCTGTGCAGTCTTGAATAAGATTTTCCTCTGCTGCTTTAATCTTATCTTCATACTCCTTAACCTTGGTGAAGATGTCACTAAATTCTTCCCTGGACCATGAGCTTATTGTGCAGGCATTATCTTTTTAAGCTTTTGATGGAATTTCCACATACTGTTACCCTCCAAGTCCTTTTCCCAGCAGGCTTTAACAATACCAAGGAAATTTGGTTGATCAGCCCAGCAGTTCAGAAACTTAAAATATTCAAATGGTCATCAGAAATGGTGTTCATCTCCATAAGTTGGGGAAAATGGTCTGATCCTACAGAAGGGAGGTGAGTGATGGTAGTTTGAGGCATCTTTTCTAACCAAGAATCACTTACCATAGCCCTATCTAACCTCTTCCAGATTATGTGGTTAATACCCCTTTTGTTGGACCATGTGAATTTTTGTCCACTGAAGCCAAGGTCAAGCAGCCCACATGCCTCAATCACATCAATAAATTCTAAGCTCTTTCTCATGCTGTAGGGAATCCCTCCCAGATTCTCTTCAATAGTGGTAATGACATTAAAATCACCTACTGAACACTAGGGGGAATTTGTTTTTTCAGAAGCAAAGTGTAGTAATCTATCCCACAAGGTCTTCTAAGATGATCCTTGCATTTGTCATAGACAAAGGTTGAAGTCAACTGAGTGTGGAGCTCATTGTGAGTAATGTCACAAGTAACTTATTGTTCATCTTCCTCCACTACCTTGCAGTCAAACTCCAAATTCCAGAAAATCCATATTTTTCCATTACAATTACTCATAGCATGATCCATAGCCAGTTGATTTTGGAAACTTTGAACATGAATGATATTTGAAAAAGGCTCCAAAATGACTATAATTGATAGATGATGAACCTTCTTGAGCATTTTGAGTCTTTCAAGAACTCCTTGGATATTAATCCCTCTTACATTCCATATGAGTGTACTGATCATTGAGATGATTTTAAAGTGAAGAGCCTAGTGTTTGGTCTGCATGCAGTGACAGAGTTGACATTTTAAGGATTGTTAACTTGAATCCTGCCATGGTATAGACCTCTGGGTGAAAGTTCTTGTTTACTTGAAATCTGCTGAATTTCCTCTTCCAGACCTCTATCATATGAGGACTAAAAGTCTTAATCAGCAACTCACTAGTCTCATCATCATCATGAGGGTCTTTTAGGGATTGATTATCCCCATCCACCTCATTTTCAGGGTTATCTACCCATAGTCATCAAATTCTGGGACTGTGTTTACTGGGCCTGCTGCAGAAGGTTTGTCTGGAGGAACATTAAGGGGATGATTAATCACCTGAGTCTGTAAAGGGGTGATATCCATTTCTTATTGTTCATCAACCATAATAAACTTCTTACAAACATTGTCCTGATCCCCTTGCTGACAGTTGTCATTGTCTTGTTCTTCCCCATGTTTCTTTTTCGTTGCATCCCTCTTCTTCTTACTAGATTTGTTTTTGCTCTTGGGAGTTTCCATTTGATTGCTAGTGCTTTCTTTAGACCCCATATCCTTAGCCATAGATGCCTTACTCTGATTGCCTTTCCTCCCTTTATATGTTTGTTGTTTAGATTTTTTTGAGTTTGCTAGTGTTTTTCCCCCTTCCTTTTGAACCTTGTTATTCTTTTATCCTCTTTCTATATTGATACCCTGATGTTCCTTTGCCATATTCTCTGAAGTTGTTTGGTTGTGCTATACCTTTTGTTGATACCTTGGGTTGCTTTGTTGAGATATAGGGGTTGCAGAGGCTCTATGGTCAAGACTATGGTCAGTGTGTATATCCTCATGCAGAACATGAGTCAAATTTCCCCCTTTGGTCACCCCTTCCTGTAAGTTAGTATAGTTCTCCTGACTTCCCCCATCCATCCCTCCTTCAACTTCAGCATCACAGTCAATAGACAGATTATTGGGGTTTGTGGGAATAGGGCACATTGAGTCAATACATGTACTCTTGTTATTCTTCCTATTTCCAGCTTGTTTGGTCTGTACATTTTGGTTAGAATCTATCTCATTTCTTGTGTGTGCCCCTTGTAGTGGTGTCCCTCTATTGGTGGTGGCCTCATCCCTGTTCTCCATTTGATGCTCCTGCATGTTTAGGTTAGCATAAATTTTTTTATTAGAGTTAGATGTTGTACCGACATGTTGTGTTGCTTTTTGGTGATGCTGCCTTTTCATCCTATTTTGTGGTGAAGTTGGCCTCCTGACTGTTTTCTGCACTTTGTCTTCCTGTTGCTTGTTGTGTTTTCTCTTTTGTATTTTCCATCCTTCTTCTTGTTTTTGGTCTGCTTGTTCTTGGTTCCTGAAGTTCATGTTTGTTGGATGATGATCCTCCTCCTTGTCCTTTGCCTTGTTTTGTTTATTGGCATCTTCTTTTTGTATCTACTCACCTTTGTTTTTATTTTTTTTCTCATCCTCCAGTTCTCTTTTTTTCCTATATTCTTCATCTCTTATTTTGTTGTTGTAGTACTGTATCGTATGGCCTTGGTGTCTACAATATTTACAGTAGTTTGGTACATCTTCATATTCAATAGCTTGCCATCTCCCAATAGTAAGGTCCTCCTCATCTATTCCTAACCACACATGTGGGGTCTTTCCTTGGTAAGATCCAATTGTATTTTTGCCTTTGCCATGCTACCTCTGGTCTTTTGTACAGAAGCTGTGTCCAACTATAACACTTTGCCAATGGGGGATAATAATGTTGACACAAACTGCTTCTTATAGCAATGCCATGGTAGATCAGGGAGAAAGACCCAAACAGGCACTATAGGAGTTTCCTCCTCAGGTCTAAAATTAGGGGTCCAAGTATGTATCCTTATTAATTTACCCTCAATGCTCATCCTTTGTTTTTTCCACACTGTGATAAAGTATAGTTCATTTTCCAAGTCTAAATAAACATTTCTTGCATTGTGATGGGATATGTTCACTTTCCCTGTTAATTGAGTTTGCTTGATAAAACTCTTCCTGATCAGCTCAATCTTAGGCATGGTATTGGTTAACTTTCCTACTAGGGTATACTTACAATCAACTGCAAGTTTTACCATGAAGTCATCCATGTCAAATATGACTGCAGGTAGGCCTTGTTTGGTAGTAACCTTGGGAGTGACCATGTCTATGAGGACCTCATTTTTAGCCTGATTCTGTCTGAGCTTAGCTGCAAAACTTTGGACAACAGTATAGGGAGCTAGTTCATTGTTCTGGTCTTTTTTTGTGTTTCCTTGGGGGTTAGGATTAGGAATTGCAATGGGTTGGGTATTTGTGTTGTTCTGCTGGTTTTTGTGAGTGTTATGTTTCTCAAAATTGCTGGATATTTTGGAGTAGGCATTTTGGTAGTTTTGCTGTTCTGGTGAGAGTTTTTGTTGAGTCTGCTGAGCTTGATCCTTGTTACTCAAATCTATTCCTTTGTTCTACTTAAACTGCTGTTGGGATTTAGATTTTTTCAACTTCTTGGACATGTTCATACTCAATACCATCTATATGTCCATTTGCATTTAACTGCATATGGACTGCACTACTACTAAGGCTTTCATCATTAGAGTCATTTTGTACTAGATTAGGAAGCTTACCTGATTGTTCCTCCTCCTTGCTTGTTTTATTTTGTATCCCCTTATTGGTAGTGTGTTGTTTCTACGTATGATTAGATTTAAGGATAGATTCAACACTTATTGATTTACCTAGATTTGGTTGTTTTTCCATATTGGTTGGGACCTGATCATGAGCTTTTACTCCAAAGGAGAAATGAGATGAACTCTCCACCTCCACTAATTCTGCATTGATTTGGTCGACTTGATGTAATTGTCTCTCGAAAATATTTGACTAAAAAGATATAATTGTAAGTTAAGTTTAAGTCTGAACCATATTCCTCATGGGATCGACCCCAACCTACAAGTTGGGTTCTTTATTTGGCAACGACTTGTTATACTTCTTTCGGGAGGTGTAATTTGGGCGTATCTAATTTTGGCGCTGCTACCGGAGAATATGACTTTTAGATTAAACTAACTACATTGTTGAACTTTAGTCATGTATTTCCTGATTTTACATTTTTGTGTTAATTTTGTTTTCTACAGGTTTCAACTCTTGTGTATGCAGAGTACATGGAGTCGAGGTGAATCGTTGACCCCTTACAATCCTGAATTGAGAAGAACTTTGGGGAGAATGGCTAATCTTGGGGTTCACAATAATCCAATTGGAGAGGGTTAAGGAGATGGAGCTGAGTTTCAACTTCCTGCAGTTGTTAATATGCCCGCTCAGGTTCAAGGTGGTCATCTAATTGGAAATACATAAAGGGTGCAGAATCCACCAGTACCGAAGGCTCGTGATGGGCCTATTGTTCTCCCTCCTCTGCCTCCAGGACATACATTTGTGGTGACTAGCAGTCTTATGCAAATGCTTACAACAAGAGGGTTGTTTGCTGGGTTAGCTTCAGAAGATCCATACGCTCACATGGCTAAATTGACCAGTGTGTAAGAGTAGTGTGGGATGACTGAAATTGGATATGAACGTCATAAGTTTGAGAGTATTCCCACCATCGTTGATTGGTGATGCTGCTGTGTGGTTTTCTGAGCTGCCATACAATTCGATCTATACATGGGACCAATTGCATTAGGTGTTCATGGCAAGGTATTTTTTGATGTCCAAGAAGTTGAATTACAAGGATAAACTAAATAATTTCACGACACTACTTGGAGAGTCAGTAAGCAGTTCATGGGATAGGTTCACTGGATTCATGAGGAGTGTTCTGAATCACCGCATAGATGATGAGTCACTGAAGGAGTACTTCTACAGAGGACAAGATGATAATGGAAAGGCTGTGTTAGATACTATTGCTGGAGGTTCATATGGTGAGTGCACTTTTGAGGACATTGCTAAAAAACTTGAGAGGATTTCCCAAAAAAATAAGGCATGGAGCACTAGAAAGGCAAATATTGGTAGGAGCACGTTTGCTGTCCAAACTGCACCAAGTCAATCAAAGGATGACATTCGTGAAGAGATGGCTCAAATGAGGACAATAATTGGCTTGGTATTAAACCATATGAGTGGAAATGCAGAAAAAGTGAATGCGGTAAATTATCTAACTAGACCTCCATAACCACCAGTTGAGAAGTATTACTATGAGGAGGATGCGAATTTAGTAAATGATCAGACGGGGGAGGGGGGTGGGGTTCCCAAACCAACACCCAAGGTTCCAACTCGGATAATTGGCGACAAGGTCAAGGAAACTAAGGTCGGACCTATGACAACTACAACCATGAGGGAAACTATGTCCGGGATGGGAATTTCAATCGTGATAACAATTATAACCGGAACAAGTATGGCAACAGGAATGAGAGGGTTGGGCCCTATCTTCCACCTAGTAATAGAGAGGCCGGTACTAGTATGACTCGCATTGAGGATATGATGCAAAAGATGATGAAGAGGTTTGATGCGAAGTTTGAAAGTGTGAAAGAGATGCATAGTGATTTATCTGGGATTGGTCAAAGGATTGATGCCCATGCAATGTCAATAAAGCAACTCGAGCATCAGTTTAGTCAGTTCTCCGCTATTGTGAACCCACGTTAGCCTGGCACACTTCCTAGAAACACCATCCAGAATCCATAAAATGATGGGAACTGTATGGTAGTCACTACTCGCGGAGGAAAGCATACTATTGATCCCCCCATGCAGTCTAAGGTTGAAAGAGTGATAGAAAAAGATGAAGATGAGAATGAGAATGAGGTTACTGAAACTCGAAAGGATGATACAGAAAGGAAGCAAAGGTGACCTAAAAAGTTGTTCCCATGCCTAGACCTCCACCTCCATTTCCACAGAGATTGGTGAAAAAGACTAAAGAGGGAAAATAGCGCAGGTTCATAGCTATGTCGAAGCAACTGTCCATAAATGTCCCATTGATAGAAGCTTTGGAACAGATGCATGGGTATGCAAAATTCATGAAAGACTTAGTGATAAAAAACGGGCTGTCAGTTTTGAGAATGAGGAGAAGCTACAACATTGTAGTGCTATTCCTACTAGGTCACTTTTGCAAAAGAAAGAGGATCCTGGAGCTTTCACTATTCCTTGTACCATTGAGTTTTTACACTTTGCGAAAGCTTTGTGTGATTTGGGTACCAGCATTAATTTGACACCATTGTCCATTTATAAGAAGTTGGATTTAGGAGCTCCAAAGCCGACTGTGATGCATTTACTTATGGCCGATAGAACTGTGAAGAAGCCCATTGGAGTGCTCCAAGATGTCCTTGTGAAAGTGGAGTCATTCATCTTTCTAGCGGACTTTGTGATACTTGATTATGAGGTTTATTGTGAGGTTCCCATCATCTTAGGGAGACCATTTCTTGCTACTGGGTGTGCCTTGGTCAATATGGAGAGAGGACATATGAAGTTTCAATTAAACAATGAGGAGGTCACTTTTAACATCTGCAGGTCTATGAAGTAGGAAAGTGATCTTAAATTGGTATCGGTGGTAAATCATATTGTGGGGCAAGAATCTGAGGTGTCCATTGAAGAAATGTTAGGTGTTGATGCACTAGCAGCGGTGATGATGATTTTGATAGTGATGGTATTGATGACTATGATGAGCTAGTTGTTGCACTTGATAGGCTCGAGTTTCGTTTCAAGCAGAAACTGTTGGAATTAGACATGAAGAATTGAGACACTCCACCTGCAAAACCGTCTGTAGATGAGCCTCCAAAACTGGAATTTAAGGTTCTTCCATCTCACTTGAGGTATGTATTTTTGGGACAAAAAAGCACCTTGCCCGTTATTATTGTTGCTGACTTGAGTGAAGGGAAAATAGAGGCTTTGATATCGGTATTGAAGCGGTTTAAGAGGGTTATAGGATGGACTATTGTGGATATTATTAGGATTCCGCTGGGCATTTGTTCTCACAAAATCCAACTCATGCCGAATAGTAAGCCAAGTATTGAGAATCAAAGAAGACTAAATTCCCATATGCAAGAGGTTGTCAAAAAGGAGATCATTAAGTGGTTAGATGTTGGAGTTATATATCCCATTGCTGATAGTAGTTGGGTTTTCCTAGTTCAGTGTGTGCCAAAGAAAGGATGAATCATTGTGGTTCCCAATGCTAAAAATGAGCTTGTTCCAATGAGGCTTGTGACTGGTTGGAGAGTGTTTATGGACTACCGCAAGTCAAATGCATGGACTGAGAAAGACCATTTCCCAATACCGTTCATGGATCGGATGCTAGATCGTCTCACTGGTAAGGGTTGGTATCATTTTCTAGATGGGTATTCTGGATACAATCAAATCTTCATAGCTTCGGAAGACCAAGAGAAGACTACCATCACTTGTCCTTATGGGACTTTCGCCTTCAAAAGAATGCCATTTGGGTTATGTAATGCTCCAGCGACCTTCTAGTGTTGTATGATGTCGCTATTTTCATATTTGGTGGAGGACACGATAGAGGTATTTTCGGATGATTTATCTGTGGTAGGTGACTCATTTGATGATTGTTTGACACATTTGGCTGAGGTACTAAAACGGTGTGAAAAGTGCAATCTTGTGCTCAACTGGGAGAAGTGCCACTTTATGGTGAAAGAGGGTATAGTTCTGGGTCATCGGATTTTGCAGAAAGGTGTTGAGGTTGATCGAGCTAAAGTTGAGGTAATAGAAAAGCTTCCACCACCCATCTCTGTTAAAGGTGTTCAAAATTTTCTTGGGCATGCAAATTTCTAAAGTTGTATATATATATATATATATATATATATAT
>JAJONQ010044597.1:0-18007 GCA_036250385.1 Solanum microdontum | reverse complement strand
AATTTGTAAATTCGGCTAAAACTTAAATAAGAGGAATTAGTATAATTAATTAATGAGCTTCTTACCTTTCACGAAATAAAATAATTAATTTGATTATATATAAAATAAAATTTTATTAAATGCTAATTAACTCAAAATTACAAATCATTAAATAATTAAGCAAACTAACCAAATATTAGTTAAACAAAACATTTTGAGACGATTTTCGAATATTTATAAAATTCAAAAATATACATATATTATTTAAAAATGATAAAAGTGACGAAACTATTAAAAAACTAACTTGAAAAATGTTTTGAATTTTATAAAGTCAATTATTTTAAATCGTTTGAAAATTAAGAAGCTCATAAATTAATTATTATCGGGGAGGGTCAAAATTGGGCGTCAACAACTGTCTGTCGTTTTACTCGGATTGATGTAAGAAATTCGAGGAAAATGAAATTGACCAATCTAATTTTGATCGACCACGTTTTCATATCTTTTAACAACGGTTTCTGGTGCGGACTTTAGGAATTGTGGTCGAACACCGAAAATGGATTTCCTACATATCTCAGGCTATATGAGAATTCAGGCCACTTGTAGTTCAATACGCTTGATTTTCACGCACGATTTTTGAAAGAATTCAAAAGTCATCCTGATACTGAATTATGAAGGTGCCAGAATGCTTGATAGAAAGATTTAAGAGCGAATATTGGAATACAACCGAGTTTTCAATGTTGATCCCGCCTACATATCCCTCAACTTAAGGAATCAGACTGCTTGTAGTTCGACTCAATCGATTGAAAAGGAAATCTCTTATGCTAAGATATCCTTCGGTTCGAGAAGAGTGACAAAAATAAATTGAGTATGAAAAGGAGGCTTGCAACCTTTTAACTATGAATGTGGTGCGTTTCACACCTATAATTAAGAACTTACACGGACATAATTTTCAAAGCTCTTGGTGCATTGTCACACGGATTGGAAAGCTACTTTCGGTAGAGACCAAAAATTTTCGGATGCAAAATTGAAACCGACAAACCCAAAGATAAACCCACATGCCTTCTGATAGGGGTGTGGTTTGATTGTGGCGGAAGTCGTTCCTCTGCTCGCGTCTTAAGATTTTGACACTCCTCTTTGGACTATGTCCCAATTCACTGCTAAGAAAAAGTTCCACGTTGTGGTGCATCCTTTTTGATGTCGTCCGCACCCGTGGTTTGTTTTGAGAATTCATCCTCTTGGGTGCTCTCGATAAAGACTGAGATAAAACTCATTAGTATAAAAATGCAATTCAAATGGAGAGATGGTGTCTTTTATCGTGTTGACACTTAATTTCTCTCCTTAAACATTGACGTCAACTTCATCGGGTTTGACGTAAAGCAAATAAAGCTTGTATATTATATTTGCAATATAATCTTCAATGTACTCTTTCTTTGATGTCAAGTAGTAAAAATAGGTGATATAATGTGTTGATAGTTCTCTTGATGTCATTGTTGATGGTTCCCTTGATGTCGCTTTTGCAGAGAAAAATGATGCAGTCGATGCTGATCTTCTTGTGATGGGTAAATCTTTCTCTCGCGATGCATAATTCCTCCTCTCGTGATGCATGACTCTTTTCTCTTCCGATGCATGACTCTTTTCACTTGCAATGCATGTCTCTTTTCCTGGGATACATAAATCTCTTTTCCACGATGCATGAATCTTTTTCCCGCGATGCATGAATTTCTTCCCGCGATACATGAATCTTCTCTTGCAATGCATGAATCTTTTCTCGCGATGCATGAATTTCTTCTCCTGTGATGCATGAATTCCTTCTCTTGCAATGCATGAATTTTCTCTTGCGATGCATGAATCTCTTCCCGCGATGCATGGATCCTCTCTTGCAATGCATGAATCTTCTCTGACAATGCATGAATCTCTTCCCGCGATGCATGAATCTTCTCTCGCTATGCATGAACTCCTTCTCTTGCTATACATGAATCCTTTGATGATGCCTCTCTGGTATCGAACGAAAATAATGATTCACCGAGTAACATAGGTGATCTCCCGGATATCTTTTGGATGACAGTATTGTTTCAATCGACAATATAAATAAAAATGACTCTCGGAGTAGTGGTATCATCCTATTTGACAATACGATATAAATGACTCTCCGGGTAAGAATATTATCACATCTGATAATATAATGCATATAAACGTTTTCCAGGTATCTTTAGTCGCTGGAAAATAATAATATTGCTCTCTTCGCAGTTTTCGTTTGTTCCATCTCCGAACATAGCTGCAATGTTCATTGTGAACCTTGCTTTGTTGAGAATTGAATGAAATAAAGCTATTCATATTCCCAAATCTTTGATATAAGAAACATAAAATATTTCTTGCATCCACAAAAAAATTGTCAATTTTGGGGAGTTCCTCGCCCTTTCGACTTCTCCATATTCATTGAATGGAGGAATATGTTGATCTTAAGGCAAGCTTATAGAGCTGCATCCACAGAAAAATTGTTAGTTTAAAAATGAACTGATCTGTGTCGATCTCTTCGGTTGTCTGCTCTTTGTCTTGCTATCTCCGATTGATTTCTCCAATTTCCCGCTTCTTTATAGATAAGAAAAAATATTTTTATGGAAAAATAATTGAAACATGAAGTCCTCCTATAAAAGATTTCCCCACTTGCAAAAAAATTGAAGGCCATACGGCGTATCGACTTCTTCTAATTGAACGTCGCAGTCTCGCGAGACCTGAGAAGGAGGCTGTAGGAGAGAGTCCGGTTCATGTCATTCATGTAGGCTTGGGTATTTCATTCGGGTGAATTCCTCTAGATAAGTTCCTTATCGAGAGGGAAGAAAGGAGAATTTACTTTGGGGGAATCTGGGACGGAGGACTTGTAGTATCTCTCTAGATCTGGCAAAAGCGAAAGACATACCAAAATTCTTTGGTGGAGGAGTCGGGATTGGCGGTTGACTGAACCACCCTTCACCCGACGGAGGAAAGTAAAACTGATTCACAGCACGAGTTAGGTCTAAAAAGTGGAGTTTTGACTGACTCTCTGTGCCTCTCGCTTTACGCCCTCGGATCACAGCCTTGACTCCACGTAAACCGAATCCCAGTAATACAGTAAGCATTGGAAGAACATAGGAATATGGATCCATTTGGGTGTGGGATGCTCGTTTAACCTCTGTATTCATCTTGTTCCTTAAGCACTTCCCTCGTCTTAGAGCTGCGTATTCAATTCGCATAAAAAAAGTGAGAAGGATTTGCTGCCGTTTAGAAGCACAACATGATGCATATCCGCTCTAAGTACAAAGATGTGTAAGACTTTTGCCAGGATAAATTCAGGTCCCCAAATACTTTTTGATGTCAAAATACCAAGGCAAACCATCCGGTTCCGCTTCAACATGTGAACAATGGACAATCTGCTCTTTTACCTCTATATCCACTGAATCATTATAACTTGTATATGGATGCTTAATCATTGATGCGATGGTTGCAAGAGCATCGACTAACTCATTTTATGTCCTGGGAGTGTGCCTGAATTCAATCTAGTGAAATCTTTTGCACAACTTCTGTATATATTGTACGTACGGTGTGATCTTTGGGTTTTTTACAGCCCATTCTCCTTGAACTTGATGGATCAACAAGTCTGAGTCTCCAATAACCAGAAGCTCATGAACATTCATATTGATGGTCATCTTCAAACCAAGAATACAAGCTTCATACTCAACCATGTTGTTTGTGCAATCAAATCGGAGTTTAGTCGCCATAGGATAGTGCTGACCAGTTTCTAACACTAAGATCGCTCCAATACCTTTCCCTTGGTGGGTTGCCGCTCCATCAAAGAACACTCTCCAACCAGGGTATGCTTCAGAAATATCTTCACCCACAAATGCTACTTCTTCATCAGGAAAATAAGTCTTGAGCGGTTCATACTCTTCGTCAACTGGATTCTCCGCAAGATGATCAGACAAGACTTGAGCTTTTATCGCCTTTTGAGTCACATACACGATGTCAAATTCACTCAAAAATATTTTCCATTTAGCCAACTTCCCGGTCGGCATTACTTTCTGGAAAATATACTTTAACGGGTCCATCCTGAAAAAAAGATATATGGTATAAGAAGACAAGTAATATCTCAACTTTTGAGGAATCCAAGTCAAAGCACAACATGTTCTCTCTAAAAGAGTGTAACAGGCCTCGTATGGAGTGAATTTCTTGCTCAAGTAATAAATAGCTCGCTCCTTTTTTCCAGTTTCATCATGTTGACCAAGTACACATCCGAATGTGTTATCCGAGACAGACAAATACAGTAACAATGGACTTTCTTCCCGTGGAGGAACAATACCGGTGGATTGGACAAATAGTTCTTGATGGAATTAAAACTAATTTGACATTCTACGGTCCACTTGGTCAAAATATCTTTTTTCAACAACTTGAAGATTGACTCACATACCACGGTGGACTGAGCTATAAATCGATTGATGTAGTTTAACCTTCTTAGAAAACTCATCTCCTCTTTCTTGGTCTTCGGATGAGGTAACTCTTTAATCACTTTGATCTTGAAGGATCAAGTTCAATGCCTCTTCTGCTAACTATGTATCCCAACAACTTGCCAGCTGGCACTCCAAAAGCACACTTGGCAGGATTTAACTTCAAACTGTATCGACACAGGCGATCAAAGAACTTTCTCAAGTGAGTCAAGTGATCTTAACTCTCACGAGATTTGATTATGACATCTTATACATATACCTCAATCTTCTTGCGAATCATATCATGAAAGATGGTTGTCATGGCCCTTATATAAGTAGCATCGGCATTTTTGAGACCGAACGACATCACTCGATAATGATATACACCCTAAGACGTAATGAAAGCTGTCTTTTCTGCATCTTCTTCATCCATCAGGATCTGGTGGTAACCCGCATAACAATCCACAAATTACTGCATCTTATGCTTAGCATAGTTATCAATTAAAATGTGAATGTTTGGCAATGAAAAATTATCTTTTGGACTTGCTTTGTTGAGATCACTGTAGTCAACACATATTCTGATCTTTCCATCTTTCTTGGCAACCGAAAAATGTTAGCTAACCAAGTCGGATACTGCGTCACTTCCACTACTTGAGACTCAATCTGTTTGGTAATCTCCTCTTTGATTTTTAAACTCAACTCAGGCTTGAAATTTCGAGTCTTTTGTTTTACTGGACTGAAATCTGGATTAATCGGCAACTTGTGGGACACTATATTCATACTCAGCCCTGGCATATCTTTGTAAGACTAGGCAAATATATCAATGTATTCTCTAAGCAAATGAACCGTGTCCCTTCTTTAAGCTTCGGTTAGATGGACATTGATTCTGATTTCCTTGACACATTCCTCATCTTCAAGATTCACAGTCTCAATTTCTTTCAAATTTGGCTTGTGTTGATTCTCAAATTGTCGAAACTCTTCAGCAACATGTTCAAGTACCTAATTTTCATCTTCATACACCTCACATTCATCATCACCTGCCTCATTTTGTTCATCTGGCTCGTGACATGACATGACATGACATTGGCAGGTTTTAATTTAATATTACTGAAATCATGAACAAACAAAGTCAGGAAAATAAAGCATAACAGATAAGCTAATAAATAATTTTTGGTAAAAGAGGCTTTCATTTAGATTAAAAAAACAAGCACAAACTTTGGCCACGGCCAAGGGCCATTTTGCCTTTTTGAACATCACAGGGGAATTTAAAAAAGACTAAAATAATAAAAGAAAACTGCATAAATGGTGGGTCTCGTGCCTCTTCCAGACTACCACTGATTTTTAAAACAAACATAACTATGTGTCCTTTCTACCAAGATGAACGGGAAATCAGGAGCGGTGTGGAGATCTAATTTTGCAATTGCTCCTCAGGTATTGCGTCACGGATGCCCGATGTCCCAGCCTCTTCCTCGATGACCGCGTCAATCTCCTCAAAAAGGCCCAGATTCCTTCCCTGAGACCATCATCATTGACACATCCTCGTATCGGGAACGACTGGTAGAAATGAGTAATTGGCTTGACCAATGCTTGATCAACAGTCTTGTTCTTCATCTCTGCTTTATCAGCATCTGTAGGGACATACCCCAAACCAAACTTTGCTCCTTTGGTGGGGATCTGAATAGGCTCGACAATTCCTTGAAAGTGTTTCCCCAATTTGAAACCTGGTTCGAAACCGCTCTGGAGCATGACAGTAGCAATCATCTTGTACATAAAAGACATAGGAGGCTGTGGAGCCAAGTCATCACCGGTGGCATTTACCAGCTCCACAGTGTAGAAAGCATAACCTCGGGAAACCTCGTGAACGATCAGCGCATACCCATCAAAACAACTCCTCTCACCATAAATGACCAATTCCTGGTCCTTCCAAATAAATTTTATCAGTTGGTGATGGGTAGAAGGCACAACCCCAGCCATGTGGATAAACGGTCTTCCAAGAAGCAAATTGCAGCTGGTATTGATGTCCAACACCTGAAACTCCACATTGAATTCTGCAGGCCCCATTTGAATATCCAAATTTACTGCCCCTATCGTGTCTCTATGCACTCCATCGAAAGCTCTCACATTGACCTGGTTTTGTTGAACCTTTCCCACGTTGAATTTCTGTTTCTTGAGAGTCAAAAGTGGGAAGATGTTGAGACCGAACCCATCGTCGACCAAAACATGATTTATAACTTTGTCCTGCATTTGTTGGTGACATGCAGAGCTTTGTTGTGCATCTTGCTTTCATAGGGCAGCTTTTCGTCACAAAAAACTGATTCGATGTGCTAGAATAACTTGGTTCATCATGGCTGCTAGATTGTCATTGTTGGTACCCACAGACACATAAGTGTCATCCAAAGCCCTCATCAGAGCCTGCCTATGCAATTGTGAACTCATCAATAAGGCCCACACAGAGATCTGAGCCGACGCCTTCTCCAAATATTTCACAATTATATAATTCTTCGGTTGTATTTTTCTCCAGAAATCCTCGACCTCGATTTCACTGATCGGCCTTTTTGTTTGGTACTTTTTCTGTACACCCTAGATCAGCTCTTCTGGTGTGTAGCACCTGCCAGATCTGGTCATACCCTGGGTAACAGCCGTTTCAATCACAAACTTTGGTCGGACAAGAGTTTCTTGTGGCATCAAGGCAACATCCTTCTCAGGTGTCAGAATTACAAACTTTTTCTTCTCTCTAATGCTCAACAAGGCTACAACCCTTTCCAGCTCATCAGGAACAATCAGAACTATTGCCTTTTTCATGCACCAATCATCATCTGTCTCTATCATATTGATAGTGGCGCCTCCATGATTTGGCAAAGGATTACTATTGACATTGGGCGCGACTGTCTGAAGAGAGACCTTGTTCTGGTCAATCAGGTCCTGTATCTTGTGCTTCAGGTTGATACAGTCCTCGGTATTATGTCCAACACTGTTGGAGTAATAGGCACACCTCTGATCAGGTCTGTAAAACTTTGAGGTAGTGTTAACCGGCTTGGGCCCTACTGGATGAATATATTCTGCCGTAGTTAATCTCTCGAACAACTTTGTTCAGCTTTCAATAAACGGAGTGAAAATTTTTGCAGACTTGTTTTCAAATCTAGGACAAGGGGGGGATCGTAATTGCCTTGTTATGGATGAGGTATTTGACGATAATTTGGAGCGTTTGGATGGGGGGCTTGATAGTTGGGATATGAGTTGTTTTGGTAATTTGGTTGTGGAGCTTGGTAGTTTGAGGGGGTATTTTGGTAAAGTGGAGCTGGAGTTTGGTACATTGGGGGTGGTGTTTGGTAATTTGTCTGAACGTTGGCACAGTTGGGGGCGGCATTTCGGTAGTGATGAGATGCAGTCTGGTAAATGGGAAGGGGAGTTTGGTAGATAAGAAGGGGAGTTTGGTGGCTAAGAGAGGGAGTATTTTGATAACTGGGGGGATTGGTATTTTGGTAACTGGGGGGAGGGGCATTTTGGTAATTATCATGTGCATAACAAGCCAGGTACGAACCCTGTGAAGGTTGAGAACGACCTTGGTATGATAAGGATTTCCTTGGGGTACTCTTCCCCTCATAAGAGATAGAAGACACATCTTCTTTTTTCTTCTTCAACAATCCGAAGGATCCGAGCGAGGTAGCAACACGGGCAATCTTCCCGGTTCTTAGTCCATCTTGGATAGTCTCACCTACTTTGACTATCTCATTAAACTTTTCTCCAACGAGCAACATAATTCTATCATATTATTGTGGCTCTTGAACCCTCACAAATACTTCAACAATTTCCTTCTCAGACATATGAGGCCGAACTCTAGCTGCCTCCTTTCTCCATCTGTATGCAAATTCTCTGTAACTTTCATTGGATTTCTGCTTCATTTTTTTCAAAGTATAATGATCAGGAACGATCTCTACATTGTAGGTGAACCGTTCGATGAAGTCCCTAGCCAGAGCATTCCAGCTAGGCCATTGTCTCGTTTCATGCGATGTAAACCATTCCAGAGCCTCTCCACTCAGACTTCGGTAAAAAACCGCATCAGTAAAGCTTCATCTCTTCCAACTCCCACGAGCTGGTCACAGTAGGCCCTCAGGTGCGCTAAGGGGTTCCCTATTCCTCCGAAAACATTGAACTTTGGCACCTTGAACCCTTTCGGGAGGTCTAAATTCGAATGTATGCATAAATCCTCATAACTCAAATCGGCGTCTTCGGGAGTACACTGCAACTCTTTTATGGCCTTTCAGATCTCTTCCTTTATATCCAGCTTGGCAGGCTCTTCCTTTGACCTCCACTCTCTCTCGCTCCTCATAGTAGTTGAGCTCAGAACCATTGGCGTCATGCTCATTGGGGATCGAAATTTGGAAAGTTGCTTTCTGAGGTAGGGGTGGACCACTGGAGGGACTTTGGGCATTTTGAGTGGCTTGGTAGTTTTGAGGGAAAGTCTGGGGGTTGGTATGTTAATTTTGGTGATTGAGGGAAGTGTACGGGTTGTTAACGTTTTGGTTTTGAGGGGGTGGACCAGTTTGGAGGTTGGCATTTTGGAGAGGAAGTGACACTTGGAGGTTGGTGTTTTGAGGAGGGGGTGGTGTCTGAGGAGAGGCAGAGGCATAATGGGGATTTTGGGTGGTTAGGTCGATGATTGAGGGATTCTGAGCAGGACTGGAAGGTGGATTTTGTGCCTGTTTTGTGTTCGAATGAGGAAATTGAAGTGGAGGCCTTCCATCTGCTGGAGCATTGAAAGCAAAAACCGGATTAGGCAAATCTTGCCTTCTCTGCATCTCGACCCGCATCTCAGCGATCTGTTGCATCAACTGCACGATTAACTTGTTCTGATCGGCGATGACGGGCTGAGCCATAATAACATCTGTAAAGCTGGTATCCTCAACGTTATCGCCCATTGTTGACTTGCCCTTCCGAGAACTTTGACCGGGGAAGGAATCTGTAAGGACTTTTGATCTTGTAAAATAGGGGTGTTCGGCCAGCTTATCGATACAGATCAGTTCTAACTACCTGTAGAGGAAAACAACTCAAAGGCAAATCTGTTAGTTTTGGTTCAAGACAAACAATGCAAAATATCACATAGAGGGCATATAAACACATAAGAGTTGATTCGTTTGAGAACATGTTAACCCACGAGTAATGGGGACTAATTTTTTAAACAAGCAGGAATTTGCTCGTTTTATTTTGAGGCTAGTGACTCAGAAATGTTAAATTGCGTTGAGCTAAGGTCTTCTTGCTACATCTTTCGGCATTTGTTGATGTGAATTCAATGTTTCCTTGTAGAATGAAAGGGGGGAAAAGAAAATTTTAAAAGATAGGTGTCGGGCCTTGAAAGGCTTCCTACGTATCTCCTATGGAGAATTCTGGCCTTACGTAGTTCGAATACAAAAGGAAATTTCATTTTCATTCATTCATTTGATTGATTACAAGGAAAGTGAAAGGAAAATATGCAATAAAGCTCCTAAAAGATAGGTGGTGCCTTCATCAAAGCTTCTTCTTCTGACTGCTGCATTAATCACGGGGGGTAAACTTATATGCTTTGGGGATGATTTTCTCTTTCTCTTCTTTCCACCGTCCTTGAAGAGGAGGCCTATAGGCAATTTAATCCTCAGTATCTTCTTTAGTAGCTCCAAGGTGAGTGTCTTTGGGACCATTATTGGCCTCTTGGTTGAAGAAAGAACATTTTCCGTGTATTTTCTGAAATCTCATGGTTATGTCATTGTTAAAGACATCATGTTCCTTCCGCATAGCAACCGTCTCCTCGTTCATGATAGCATATCTTGCCATCTTAGCCGCAAATTCCTCGTCTAGTGCCGCATTTGCAGCTTGTGCGACCGCGGTGGCGATCTCCACTTCTATTCTCCTTTCTCTGGTTTCTTGGACCTCCTGTCTGAGCCGCTGTAATTTCAACCTCAAATCCTTCTCAGTTAACTCTATGTCGATACTCTTACCTTTTTCCATGTTAGCTGCGATTTTACCTTTCCTGAGATGATAGAGTAATGTTTTAGGGTTTGGTAATGAGATTTTATTTTTGGCTGAGAAATTCAAGACTCATGGAATTTTGGTCGGACTTTTGGTAGTGACTTGTATTTGATATTGTAGAGATTTTTTTAGAAAATTTTGAAAAAGAGTGGGCTAAAATATCCTCATTCAAAGTAACAAAATCACATAAACATTTAAAGCACACAAGCGGCTAATGTGCGTCCTAAACACGTAGGGGGCCCTTTTGTGCCAAGGGTAGGCCTAGCGTATTTGAAAGATGTATGTGTAGAATTGAACCATTTTGTTATCCCAAAGCAAATTTTGTATATAAAATGATGTTCAAAAAAGCGAAAATAAATAGGGGGAAGTAGGAAATAAACGGGAAACACAAAAAGAAAAGGCCCATGCAGGGGTCATTTGAAAAGAGTACCAAAATACAAGAAAGGCAAGCCCACGCAGGGGCAAATAACAATAAATACACATAGAAAAACCCACGCAGGGGCGAAATCCGCTAAGATGTTCCCGATGTCCCCGCCTCTGATCTGCTCCTCTTGTTTTGTGCCATGAGATGCTGAAGCCAATATTGAATAATTAGCAAGTATCCTTCGTTCCGGCAACCTTTCTCTTCCCAGTCTTCAAGACACATTCCGCTTTTCTTATCTCCAATCCATAAGTTGAGCTCTCCCAATTCGCTTCTCAAGCTTTCTAATTCTTGAGTTACGCTCTCGAGGGCGTACTTATCCTCTTCTCGCTTTCGGAGAAATTTCTCGTGCATTTCCTAGGCTTACCTCTCTTAGTTCTATCAAAGCTTTGAACTCTTTGTCCTCCACATTGCAGTAAATATTCGGAACTGAGAAAGAGATACCTTGTATATTTCCTTTCAACCAAGCTTTGTAGGTTTCATCGTACCCAACATTAAATCAATCTGCCGCAATGGTGTCCTTGTTCATTCGTGCAACTTTTTTTCATTCTCTTAGCATCTCTGAAGCCTTATGCACTCTATCATCCCCGATGTCGAACACATAGATACGATAGTATGCGTTTTGAGGTGTAGTTTGTCTTCTTCCAAACTGCCTTAGGACCCGAATGGGTGCATATAGGGGGATACCTCGGAAATCTGGTAGAGGAAGCACAAGTTGTATGTCGCCCCACACTATGACGTCTTTAGAGATGAAACGATCGAACATCCACTGAATATCTTCTTCTCTCAACTCGGAGAAAATTTGAGCCCATCTTTATCTGGTTATCCTTTTTTCTAAGTCTGCCCAGAACAACATGTCATTCAAACTCTTAAGAACATTATGCCTATCAAGGGTATGGTGTTCCTGAGTTCCGTGTCTCTTCATCAAGTGACTCATTATCCACCATTGGAGAAGGAGATTACAACCCTGAAAGTAACGATATCCTTCCTTATACCTACCTAGAGCACGGTACATGTCGGAAAGGATGACAGACGCGATAGGGTAGTACTTCACTTGCCTTTGGTTCAGATGCCCATGGAACAGAGTGTGCACAAGCATTATCACCCGGGTGTTGATACTGAGGCTCGGGTCGTGTGGGAAAACCATGGTGCCTAATAGTGCGATGGTAAATGCCAAAGGTCTGATCTCGTCCCATTATCTGAAAATGACCCTGAACTCTTGGTTGTAATTCGCATAGAAGCTCGCATGTTCTAATCTGACATAGAGATCCATAAAAGAAACTCTAGAACCTTCGGCCCAATAGGCATCCGAGCCAGTTTACAATATCCTCGAGGGTAGGCTTGTTAGGGATTAGGATGTTTTCCCATTTTCTCAGTGTTCCTTTAAGCATTGTACCGACTGTGTCTATTCCGTCCCGAATTTCCTCTATTATCGGGGTGATTTCCATGGTTCCAAATCAAAACACCATTTTCTCGTTGTCCCAATAACCTATGAGGACTTCAATCAGCTCGGGCCACCCGACCATATTGATGAGTTCTGTTAGGGCCCCTATATATTTGTTGAGGGCCCTTTTGTGAACCGTAGTGAGATCGTTGTACCACATCTTGAGCAAAACTGGGGCTTCCACTACCATTTCGTATTTAGGAAATCGATCCATACCTACAAAGTAAAACACGGTTAAGATTCCTTCCCCTAAATAGGCAACAATCAGGTTTCCACACATACATCTTTCAAATGTCAAATAATATGATATATCGTTAGGTCGTGGACCTTGGACATGATTTTTGGCGGTTTTACTAATGGATTTAATACACATTGGGTATTAAACTGTCTTAGGTTAATGCTTAGATTTGGATTTGGTTTCGCTTTACTCTAAGTTGACTAGAATTGGTTTAGAAATGACAGTTACCCGAGTCGAACAAACAACGGGGTGAATTCTAAAAATGACGTTGGATGACCACAAACCAACTATTCGTTTATCATTTTCAAAGAATTCAACTTGTGTTTTTTCTAAAGGACATCTGTGGTAAGTCACGTAACCGTCTTTTTTCCTAATGCAATCTATTTGCCGTTTGGCGGAATCGGGTGTCATGAATGCCACAATTCAATATATACGATAAATAAAATAAGTAGACAGTAAAAATACATAGCCAAATAAATTAATCTTACGGTTAGAACCATTCAAATCGCTAGCAGAGTCGTCATTCTGTTTTATTAAGAAAATATTATTTAAACTGGTTTTAAGAGTTGCCACTTAATTTTTAAAGGGTAATTAAGAAAACTGATTATTTCAATAGATTAAAAACAGAAAATTTAATGAAAATAATTAAGGGGGTTCAAGGTTCATATTAGCATTTCGGAAAGGGTTTGAAAGCACCCGAAATGCCCTCTAACATGCGGTTATCCGGTAATTAATTATTTGGCTAAAATAATTTAACTTAACTTGAATTGCAAAATTTATAGTTAGAACCGTTTTAAAAGGGAAATAAAGAGGGAAATACGAAAATACTATCTAAGTGAGATAATTTGCAACATTTATTCTTTAAGTTTTGTTAAACGATGATTGATTTAGTGAAGTTGTTAAATCAAAATGGGCATTTTTCGGGGATTTAAATTTTTCGACTTTAAGATTAGCGGCAAATATTAGCAAGCATACAAACACAATAAAATAAAGAGGGAAAAAGACTCAGGCCCATGTTTGGTTTATTCTGTCCGCTTGGATCAACACTTGGGCCTAATTTCATTTTGGGCCATAAGGCCCAATTTTTGCCACATGTCCTAAATTCTAACAGTATAGTAGCAAATAAGTGGGCTTACGCCCAAAAGTAACAAAATACAATTTTTTGAAATAAAGGGTGGTCCTTTGGCACAAATTTTCAACTCTCCAATCCGTTGCATATTCTCGACGTCGGGACCTGTTTGTCGATTTTAATGGCTGACTGACTCGAAAATAGAAATTGAGCCTTCATGGCTCTCCCGAAATGCGAGGGAGAGAAGTGCGTTCATGGTAAACTCGGGAACATTTCACATGCAACAAAAAAACAAGAAAATTTATGAGTAACAACCCACATGATTTAATATAAGAAAATAAAGGATAGTAAAAATCACCACTTCCTAAGCGTCACAATGAGAACACAAATAATTAATTAGGATCAGAATCAATTGAGTAAGCATAGAGAAAACAAATGTTCACACATACATATATTTATATCCCATAGATAGTGGCAAACATAAAATCATAGATTAAAATGAACTAAATTCAAAATTAATTTTACGGTAAATTCATTTAAATAACAAAAACCGACGAACAAGTTTAACCAAAATAAAAGACAAGGAGCACAAGGTGGGTGAATGAATCCCAAAAAAAAGATAAACTAGTAATATACATATTTATCAGGAGAGTAAGGAAAAAGAGAATAGAACCCCTTGCAACTCACTTCACTATTTACTTAATGCATCAAAACCAAGTTGATTAAATCTTAACAGAAACATTGATTTTCAAGCATTCGGCAAACAAACGGGGATAGGATGGGAGAAAAGTCACAATGATCACAACTAGAACTCAACCTAAGTGAGTATGAAATGATCGAAAATGTTCAACAATGATTATAATTAAACAAACTTATACGAGATAAGGAAATCAGGATGAAATTTAGCCATTAAATCAGGTTATCAATATTTGGGGCTAGAATACCAAACAAAAAGTGAATCTTTGTGATCAAATGACAAACTGTAAGAAAGGGACTGAAAACAACAACATTTTGACCACTTTCCATGTTATAATTAAGTTAAAGTACATCACTTATGTTAACCACAATATTGCAAACAAGCCGATGCAAGGAAACATGGATCGCAACAACATTTTAATCATGAAAGATTTCGGAAATTGATAAGATCAAGATGTAAGAAACCCATCTGAACAAATGAGTTCAACATGTTTAAGACTTATACTACTTACAATCAAGTATCCCAGTAATTTGAAGCATAAAAAAATCAGCAGAAGGAAATATGTTTTAAACATATACGAGATAAGAACAAGAGGCGCTTAATTGCATAAACGAGCAGATACATTCCCCAAACTTAAAATAAAAGCACTTTCAAACTTACAACGAGTACCTAAATATACAAATCACAAGACGTTACACCAAAGGGAGGAACCAAGTTCTTAATCATAGGTACTCTAGACATAAATCACATACCCAAACACGTACTGTGCCTCAGTTAACCAGAACACTAACTCAAACCCGAACGACCATGCATTAAACACCAAAATAACTAAGAACAGAGGCATTCGAGCCAAAAAAAAATGACAAAGAATCTACAGAAAGTTCAGCTCATGAAAACAGAACATTCAATACGAGTTAATGATCAAGAAAGAGTTTACCTTTTCGGAGGCAGCGAACTGAAGACGAGACGAGCTTGAGGCGACACTTCCACCATGAAACTCGAACACAAATGACAACCCCAAAGTCTGGGCAGCAATATTAAACTTAGACACCGAAACCAATTATCTCCTTTGTTTTCTTGAGGCGTATTTCGTATGAATTTTAACTATTTTTGGTTAGCTTAGCTCTATATTTTCACTCCCAAAAATCCCACAAAATCTTCTTATTTTTTATTTTTTTTTCACAGTGAACAACAAGAACCATATATAGGAAGGAGTAGGGTTCGGAAAATGGGGGAAAACGGACCAAAAATCCGACAACCCAAGGCCCAATTCCAAATTCAAAAATAAAAAATCTTTCACCATTCAAGTTAAACACCCTTTTTTCTGAAGTTTCGTCCCATTGCGGAAGAGGAAATGGGGACAGCCGCATGCTGCTGCTACTGCCAATTGATCAAAGGGACGGGAGGAAGAAGACAACAAAAGGCAGCGTATGGCCCTCTGTGGCTGCTTTTTCGTGTACTGTTCCGTGTTTTCAGTCCGTGTAATTATTTTCCGTATGTGAGACGTTGGAGAGAATTGGAGTTGGACGCCGTGAGATTGTTGTTGGAATTTGACGTTGTACTGTGTTGTTCACGTTGGACCGTTGTTGTGTATAACTGTTGCTAACATCTGGGAATATTGGAAATTTCTGGGTTCTTTTAGAATTGGAAATGGGCCGGGTATGGGTTGAAAAAGTGGGCTGGGGCGTTTTGGGGTGGGAGTTCGCTGGACTGCTTCTGGTGTCTGGAATTGTTGTATGTATGCATTGTATGTTGTAATGTTAGGAATTGTTTGACTGAAATGGGCCTGAAATGGGAAAGGTACGGGATGCTGGAAATTAAAGAAATGGGGCCCAAATATAAAGTCTTTTGGTGGGTTTAAAGTAAGGTATAACTAAGTGAATTAATAATTTAGACAAATTGAATTTAATTTGCAAATTCGGCTAAAACTTAAATAAGACGAATTAGTATAATTAATTAATGAGTTTCTTACCTTTCACGAAATAAAATAATTAATTTGAATATATATATAAAATAAATTTTTATTAAATGTTAATTAACTCAAAATTATAAATTATTTAAAAATTATAAAAGTGATGAAACTATTAAAAAACTAACTTGAAAATGTCTTGAATTTTATAAAGTCAATTATTTTAAATCATTTGAAAATTAAGAAGCTCGGAAATTAATTATTATTGGGGAGGGTCAAAATTGGGTGTCAACATGCACACCCCTAGTTCCTTAGATTTGCTTTCATTTTTTTTTTATAACCTTTCAATGTAGCTTATTTCATCCTTTAACTCCATTTTTTGATATATCATTTAAATACAAAAAAATGTAATAAATATTTAACATAGTATTAGATAAATATTAAAAAGGTAAAAAATAATTATTTCTCCAAAATAGCCCTAAGTCCCTACATACTCTTCAATCCTGTTCCCTATCATAATAATGAGAAAAAAAATATTTCATCAAAGAAGGCTTTTTATCATGATGTTGAATACTATGCTCTTACAAACAATACACACACGAAAGAAAAAAATATTATCAACTACCTTAAATGGATAGCACCCAGCCGGGGTTATAAGCTCAATAGCGATGGATCGTTCATGGGAAGCACAAGACAAGGCGGAACAGGTGGAGTCATCAGGAATATATGGGAAACTTGTATATGGCAAAAAACATGAAAACTGAATTGATAGCATTCTTGCAGGGACTTCGAATAGCACTAGAAAGAGGATTAATACCATTGGAAGTTAACGTCGATTGCAAGGAAATTAAAACCCTGATTCGAGGAGAACACCCCACTTACGAAAATATTCTTTTTGATTGCAGGGATCTACTTCACCGTCTAGGGAACCCCCCCAGTACACCACGTCTTTAGAGAAACAAACCAAGTGGCAGACGCTCTAGCAAAGGAAGGCGCTAAAATGGATCATATCAACTCTTTTTTGTGCATGAAAGTTCATCCGGTGTTTGTATCCAAGAAACTAGAGACAAAGAAGGAACTCCATTTGTTAGACTACTAAGAAATCTTTTGCAAGTAACTCATGTAATAGTATTAGTAATAGTATGCCCTTTGTAATTAACTCATGTAATAGTACTAGTAATAGTCCTCAGAACACCAATAGTAGGTGTCCTGTTTTGCCACTTGCTGGTAACAATGTAATGATGCATATTACGTAATCTATAGATACTAGTAAACTAAGCAGCGATTCACGCGATCATGTAAAACATCAACACATATATGAAATTAAATAAATAAATTAACAAAATGAACTCATTCCTAAGTTTATTCAAGATATAAGAGAGATTTTATATCTCAGCATTTAAATTGAAAATAAATTAATTGGATTTTGTGTTTTTTTTTACACCTTGATTATCATTGTAGCTTGTAATTATGACTATTGTTTTAGGATAATTTGTCAGGCTATTGTAATATTTTCTCATGACCGTATTCATTTACATTATTTCTCTCTATTCTACTTTGAATTTTTGTTTTCTTGAGCGGGTCTATTGAAAATAGCCTGTCTACGTATAAGATATTGATAAGGTCTGAATATATTCTATCCTTCATAGACCCGCTTTGTGAAATTATATTGAATTTGTTAATATTATTATTGTCCCAATTTTTTTTATATAATAATTTCATGTCTTAATTTATATAGGAAAAAGCTCCATTATAAAATTGAGAATTATATATATAAATCAATACTCCAA
>JAJONQ010044596.1:0-30704 GCA_036250385.1 Solanum microdontum | reverse complement strand
CCCGTCCCCCTTCGTCCCGTCCCCCAGTTCCCGTCCCCGTCCCCTTGCCAGCCTTACTCAGCCCTAGGTCAAACCCCTAAACCCATTTCTAACTCTCAAAACCAACAAACCCATCTGAAGCACAACCTTCTGAATCTAACCACACTAATCCAAAGGACGACCATCCTATTCATGACAAGGTAGCACTGAGCCACACTTCTCCAACCTACTCCAACCAAAGGAACTTCTGAAACACCGACACTATGAGCCCATAAACTACTCTGCTACTGCAAATCCAAGCGAACACCTTATCCTAAGGAAAACTAAGCCGACAAGCGGCGTGTCAACACAGTCAGCTGACCTGTAGTTGCCCAAGGGTACCAACCTTATCACAAACCACACAAGCTACCAAGAATGACAAAAGGAACCTACATATCCTAAACTAGACCCAACACATAAATCCCATGATCGAACAGAGATAGTTCTGAAAAGTCTCTATGTCCACCAAGGTTGTTTGTCTAATAGAAATCATCCTCCTACAACGATTGAAGTTTGTACCATGACCCCATCTTGAAGATGAATCTTCTTAGCAAATTTCTATTTCCCAACAGGGCTAAGGCCTTAAATCACCAATGAGCACCACCTTTACGACTCTAAATCATACACCACCCTCGAGGGCTATCATCACAACAACAGAGAACCAACACAATAGCTAGTCCAAGGAAAACAAGGGATCACACCTCTAACTTCTAGGTAGACATAACAAAACACCAATAGCACAAGAAACAGGGAATCCAAAAGAGCCAAACAAGTAGAAATATAACTCCACAATGAAGAAAATACTAAAGAAAAAGGAGTAAGCAACTAAAAATGACTACCACAAATGAATAAGGCTAACTATGCAACACATAACTCCGAGAACTAGAAATTTCCCAACTACTACTCTAAAAGGACGACTAACAACTAAGCCAACTAGGCCCTACAATATACAAAACTCAAATCAAGCAAAAATGGTCTAGCCACCTATCAAACAACGATCGATATCATAGCAAAATAATACAACAAGGGGGCCAAAAGGCAAAAAACCAATACCAAGGCGACAACCAAAAAAGGATTATCAAGGCAAAGGCACTGGGAGTACTCCCAATCAAACCCACATAGCCTAGTCGATCCATTACTAAAAGAAATCAATTACAGGGGTAAGCACATAAACAATCCTCAAATCAAGTTTCCATAACAAGCCATCGATAGATAATAAGCCAAATAAACCCAAATGGGCATAAATACCCCAAATCACACAAAATAAGAACCAACGAGATAAACCACATAGTCACCTCCAAAGAAGAGATACTTGAAGCCTCAACCTATGATCGGCCTGCAGAAGCATAGAATGGACCATGTACAACATGAACTTAAACACCTGATATAGTAACAGAAATACCAAAGTCATCACCTTTAACTAAAGAAGTCGATAACCTATAAGACTGATCTAGATGAATACCTCTCATCATAGTCCTATAATGGGGACAAGCTGTAGGCAGATGACCAAGATCCCTACAGGTACAACTAAGTCTGACCACCAAGCCTGGGAACTATTAAATGTCTACAATACTTGGAAAAGTAACTCCCACATGGGGCACTCTCTAGACAAGTAGCCCAACTTTCCACAATCATAGAAATCTCTATAGCACAAAATCCGGTGCGAAGAACATAGTGATATTCCTTGTCTACTTCTTCCAGACTCAGAACCACCCCTAATAAATGCATTGGGGACTTGTGACAATCTCTAACATAGTGGCATGTCTCGCCATACCCATAACTACCATTACCAAGAGAAACTACCTGGAAACACCCAACTGGAGTAACATAAGACCTAACACACGATGGTCGAGAATGACCAACATGAGAAATCTGACTTAAACTCTACCAACTGCCATCACCACGATCTACCTTAAAACTCCCAAAAACCTAAGATGCTACCTCCAAAGGCCTGATGTGTCGAAAAGAAAGATGTCCCTCACTGAATTGATACTCACGTCAAAGTGGAATTTTTTCACCATTGTACTAATGGAAAAGCCTCTTACCACTATCACTATAAGTCTCAAGAAATGCCTTCTCCACAACCATCACATGACTCAAAACAAGGGGAAAGTAGACCCTCTCGATATAAGATTTTCCAATACTAACTAGAGCGGTAAATTTAACCCTCTAATCAACCCCTAACTCACTTCCTAATCTGAAGGACACAATGTTCTGTTATGCCCATCCAACTTTAGAAATAGCAACACATAGTAAAAATGGACTACTAACCCTACAGGGGACCAATCAACCCAACTCTTCTATGAGGAGCACCTGTTGCACCAACAACTCCACCTACTTGAGATGTACCCTTAGAGGAGCTCATGCATTCTAACATAGAATACCAAGGAATCAAGGTAGCCAAAGACCCTGCCAAAGGCTGGGTTTCCCTCTAACTCTCTGAATGTTGTGGAATGCCTTTGATTTCAAGGTCCATTCCTGACTGAGGCCTCCTCGCCCGATCATGTGCTGAAACTCTAATGGAATGTGCTTATACTTCACCCACGTCCATTGAATGATTCGTGCTATCAATTAAAGAGAGAGTAGATTCCATAGAAGCAATGTTTGAGGTTACTCAAAGTTAAAACACACGATAAGATTCAGAAAAAAAATATCCTATGAATTCCCTAGTCTCCCGTAGACAGGATAAAGACCTATCCACACCGTTGTGCATGACTTTACTAGGCATTTTCTCTCATATCAACGATGCCGGTCAACCTATTGCTTTGATACCGAACTATCACGACCTTAATTATCAGGTCATGATGGGACCTAATACACCCCACGAGTAGGTAAGCCTAGTCCTTATCATAAGCAATGTACTGCCAAATGGAAGCCCAATACAAGATGTAAGAGCTTAGAAAAAAGCAAAGAAAGGATAATAAACAAAACTATACAAGAACAATCGTAAGACCTAGCATCAGTTAGTAGTGGAGCATCGAATCAGAAGTAGGAGTACATGGCTTTCATAAATACAAGACAAGTACCTAGTATCAATACAAAATAAAGACTAAGGCTAGCCAAAAAGGACGAAAACCAGTAGCTCTAGACATTAGGAGCTCACCCTAATATGTGAAACCCCACGTTGATTCACACGACTCCAAATTAATGGTGATAACTCAACTGCGATCTCCGAGGGCAGAAGTGTAGTACGAGTACCAAAAATGGTACTAAGTAGGAAATGGATAACTAAGCTCAAGAGATAACACAAGCATCAACAACAAGTAATAAGGACGATATAACACAAGTAATTAAATAGGAGATACAAAAGTAGACAGGAAATAAATAATAGAAACAGGAAACAAGAGGTAAGAAGTTGAATCAAGAAAGTACTGGATCGCAAGCCAACACCCTAATCGCAAGTAACTAAGATACAAAGTCAACTATACAGTGTCAAGAGGATGCACAACTACAATTCTAATGTCAAATCCTACTAGGTAACTATAAAACAATAGAAGAGAACATAATATAGTCAAACACTAACCAAACAAGACCATTATAAGCCTAGAAGGTATAAACATCAAACATCACCCCATCGGCCCCCAAAAACCAGAGGGTACGAATAATAAACAAGTATACTGGTTATAGACAGTGCATATGTATGCATGTTGAGCAAACGAACAATCAGTGGCTATCTAAAACCATAAACATAGGACTCTAGTCAACTCCCAGCCCAACTAGCAAGAGTGAGAAATCAATTGAGGTTGCCCAACGAATCAGTCCACTCCTAGGGGAGTAAGGCACCCATCTAGAAAGAGTGACCTAGAGGTGTGTCGACTCTGTAGAGGATCTAAGATATCAAGGCTGCCTAGCCAGCCATTCCATTCCAAGAGGCATAAGCCACCAGCTAGTAAGAGTGACCCGAGAGTGTAAGTGAAACCAATAGCATGAAAGAAAGGGTGTCAATGCGTCGACTAGTCAAGTAAAAATTGAGCACACCCCAGATGCCTCTAATATCTCAAGTTGAAAAAGAAGGACATCTCTAATGCCTTGTAATCCATAAATTGAGTAAGCCAAGTGATCCAGGTGGTATGACTCTCATTAAAACAAGTTTAGAATAAAAGCTAAGTAAAAAATATCATCCCATCAATAATGATAAAAATGCCAATGCATGGCCCTAGATCATACCATAAAATCTTTGGGAATGAGCAAACAATGCAATGCACACCATCAACAACATTGAAACAAGGCACTCAAAATCAAAGAATTATACAACCAATGAAACCACACTACTAAAGCAGAGAGTACTAATCTTGGATCCAACTAGTCCTCACTTATGGCCTCGGGCCCAACGGTATAATAATACGAACAATAAGGATATAAGATGTCCATCACTAATCAACAAGCAAATGGATGAAGAAGAGACTTCAAATAGAATAGTGGGAGTGCAAGTTTAACAAACGACTCCCTACCCAAATCAGACCACTCTAGTGCCATATTGAGCATAGTTATGACCAACTCACAACTATGACGAGCCATCAAGGTCACAAACATAAACACAAGGAGAACAACTGAAAACAAGCCCTAAAGAAAGCAAACTATAATTACGTGGAGAAAAAATACAACCCAAATCATATAATGTCCAGCCTAGTCTAAGGCTACCACGATTGTTCCTAACAAGGATAAAAAATATCATCTACACCACAAGGGAAGCCACAGTCTGAACTAAGAATCCCAATAACCGCAATAAGTCCAAGGCTCCTAAAGAATCAAGAAAGGATGGAATAACAAGAAGAAAGCTAAATAGAATAAAATATACATGAAATCTATACTAGGCATTATCTAAGAAGCTCAATCAAGAAAGTAGTCTGAAGCCTACATCAAAGTCGAATACAAGCGCTCTAAATCCACCATACACAAGCTATCCACATCTGAAACGCCTTCGAACACTACCAAACTATCAAATTATCAACACAATATCATTATAGATAATTAGACAGTAAAATTATAACAATTGGAAATGGACCCTAAATTGAGTCAAAACAAATATTTGGGACCTATGTCGGGAATCCTAAAATTTACTATTTAAAAAGGTCCTAAACTATGCCTCGAACTTGTGTTCTAAAACTGAACACAATTTGAGGCCTCAAAATAGCTACTACTATATCATATAAAATTTAATAAGGAATGCTAAGACAACAACTTAGAGCTTAAACTCACCTAAAAAAAGGTTCCTCGACAAATTCTAATCAAATACCAAGTATCGACGCTCCCAACGATCACACCAGACTTCGAATCAATAGAATCGGAGCTCGGATGAGGGAACATAACCTTTTGAAAATGAGGACTGAAAGTTGGAATTTCTAGGTATAAATACCTAAAATTGGTCGATAAAGCTGATTGTGTTCTCTACAAGTGTGGTATGTTTTCGTTAAATCTTGCACCAGATATCAACACTTTAGCTGGTTTGTTCGAACTGCAAATTCTCTGACGGGGTATTCGAGATTTTTTTGGGACCCGTGCGTGGAATCAAAATACTCTACCACATCAAATTTGGCATTCCAACCTCAACAAAACTATCAAATTTCAATCCAAGGCCGTTTCAACGAAAAAGTGGGTCCCACACCAAAGTTCTATTTTAAGATAAGAACCACAAGAAGGCTCGAAATGAGATCGAAAGCTGAAGGAACCGCATGAATGGTAGTTCTAGACAAAATATCAACATTCAGACCTAATTACGTTGATGAAATTCTAATTTAAGGACGTTTATCAAGAATATTGACCAATGTCAACCCTTGGCCTAAGTTTCAAAGTTAAAACGTCTAATGACACAAACTCACACTTGAAGTCTCAAGGCCCAAAATAGCCATGCCCATAGCCTAAATTGGTCATTCCAAAGCTTATGAAACCGTCAAAATTTCATTATGACATTGTCTTTCTAAACTTTTGCTAAAGTCCACTATTCAAGTTTCAAAGACTCCAATGAAAACTTGTATAAAATGCAAAAGAACAACCCATTGACCAAACTCTCGGTCCCAACAATCATAAATGACTTTCGGTCGCTACAGAAAAGCTCTTTAACACTCAAAAGATTGGAAATGAAGAAAATGACACAGAGGGTCATTACACTGAATTAATGACTCTAGTGTTAAGACATCGCCTATTCATTTAGTTACAGTTGTGAGTGAGTTTCCAGAGGTCTATTTGGACAATCTTCTGGTGTACCTCTTGAGAGAGAGATATACTTTGGAATAGATATTCTTCCCGATGCTCAACCTTTTTCTATTCTTCCATATTGAAGAGCTCCAGTCGAGTTAAAAGAGTTAGAAGAGCAGTTGAGAGATCTTCTTGATAAGGGTTTCATCCGACCAAATGTCTCCCTTTTGGGAGCTCCTGTCATATTCATGAAAAAGAAAGATGGCTCTCTTAGGATGTGTATTGAATACCGCTAGTTGAACGAGGTCACCATAGAAAATAAATATTGCACTCCAAGAATTGATGACCTTTTCAACCAGCTTCAAGGTGCCCCTTGTGTCTCTAAGATAGACCTCAGACCTGATTGTCATCAGTTGAGTGGAACAAAGTAACATTTTGAAGACTTTTTTTTAAGATTTGTTATGGTCATTATGAGTTCCTTGTCATGTCCTTTTATTTGACTAACGCTCTTGCAACATTCATGGATCTCATCAATAGAGTATTTAAATTATATTTGGATATGTTTGTGTCGTATTCATTGATGACATATTAGTTTATTCGAGGAATGAGGATGACCATGCTAGTAATCTCAGAATTGTCCTCAAAACTCTCAAAGATCGAGAGTTATATGTCAAGTTTTATAATTGTAAATTTTGCCTTGAATCAATGGTGTTCTTAGGCTGCATCATGTTTGGCAAAGGAATTTGAATCGACACTCAAAAGATTGAGGCAATGCAGATTTGACCTAGACTCACATTCCCAACTGATATAAGGAGTTTGTTGGAATTGATAGGTTACTACAGGAGGTTTGTCACGAGCTTTTCATCTTTTTCATCCCTTATGACAAAAGTGGTTCCGAAAACAAGAAGAAACTTGGATAAAATTGGCGAGAATATATAAAAGAAGAGTAAGACTTAAAATTAGATGTGTTACCCTAGAAGAATTTTGCACTTGTAGGTGTTGAAATTGTGTATCACTGACAGACTGCGACATGTTTCTTATTTGAGAAATCCTCTTCCGAAGCATCCGTAAAATATTAATGAGCACGATTTTTTCGATCATCAAGGAAGTTCCACAACCTATCTCTCCATTAGTGAGTGCATCAACATCATTTAGCACCTCAAGGTCTTTATTTAAAAAAGAATAAAAAAAATCATATATAACAATTATAAGGACATGATAGTAAAAGAAGCTATCAAATTTACGACAATGATCAAGGTTATTCGAGTTTCACCTAAAATCTTTTCTTTCTAAAGGTAATAAAAAAACAAAAGTGCTAGAACTCTTCAACAAACACAGTCTATATAGAATGTCTACTATATACTTCCTTGTGTCCACATAACATGGCAGAAAAATCAAGATATGCATAAGGTAAACTTACCTAGGACCTCATTGTCCTCTCACATAAGGCTCTATTTCTTAATTACATTAATATCAACTAAAAATTTGTGGATGTTGAAAGAACTATAAAAGTCAAAACCGAATATCCCCATCGATCACTACTTTAACATATATCTCCCCTCAATCCTCATGCTACTATTATCTATATATGCCATATTTATGAGCTACCTTGAGAAATAAGACTTCATATACAAGCAAGTAGCTTCTTGAATAAAATCTCTATACTTTCTTAGTCAAAATGCACATTATCTGATCCAACCACAACCAACATTAAGAAGAAAAATTTAAAAAGTAGGTAAGTCGTACATAGAATTCATTGTGTTGTTGATTGATGACAAACTTTAAGATAATCTATTTCTCCATATGAAAAGGAACAAAAGCATTGAATCCTCAAAACCAAAAATTCTACTCCTTCTCTAAAATTAAGCAACAATTTTCTCAATGGAAAAAATGAGCAACCTTAAGTCTAAGTTCCTGGAGATTTAGAAAGTACTGAAATTTGAGCTTCTTAATGATCCATATTTCAAGTTCACTGATGATTTTTGTGATTGGGACGAAAGGGTAAGCGCTATAAATTTCCCGTTCAAACCATTCTTGACCATCATCAGTAAACTCAAAATTTTGATCATTAAGAAGCTTAGGTTTCATTAATTTGTAAGCCTCTAAGAACATCAACTTTAGATAGCTCATTTTTGCACAGAAAAAAAATTGTTGTTTTGTTAATTTTAGAGAAAGGGGAGAATTTACGGGTTTTGTGGATTCAATGTTTTTTGTCTTTTTCTTATATAAGAATCAAATAACAGTGTATTTGGTTGATAATGACAAAGAGCACTCGTAATTTTTGAGAAACAAGCTCCCTGTTTGTTGCAAATACATACTATTATTATTATTGTTGAAGATTGAAATATAATAAATAATAATCATTTTCCATAGTACTTCATTGTAGAGAAATCGGTTATTTTTAAAATAGTCATCAATCCACCAATTATGAAAATATAATAAATAATACAATGAATTCTAGGTCTTACCTCACAAAAAGAGACGATATGTGTCCAAGGATGAAGTGAAAAGTTGGAGGAACTAATCATTATTGATTTAACGTTTCAAGCACACCTCATCCAATACTAGGTGTTCAACGATCGTAAATTAGTATAAAACCCAACTAAATGAGTTGGGGTCGAATCTCATAGGGAGCGGTACGTGTTTTAAATTCAATTAGGAAGTGCAAACGGGGTCTAATCACCCATAGGAATAGAAATTATCGATTAAAGACATAATCAAGTAAAAGGGGTGACACAAATGTCAAATGGGGGTTTTGGTTTTGATTATCAACTAACAGTAGTAACAAACACTTTAAAATAACAATATAGAGACGGATTCTTGGGATGTGATTGATTATAGGCCATTATAGGCATATGGGCAATCACAACTATTAGTAAATAGCTAGATATTAGTGAGTAGGCTAGACTATAAGGGAGGTAGTTTGGTCTCGAACAACAACCCCGAATTAGGTGATTTCTATCGAACATCAACAAGCATGCAAATTAAGAGCAGCCCACACCTTAATCCATTCACTCTCTGGAGCTAAATTTGTGGGATTGGGTTTAGGATTTACTCTCTTGAGCTAAACCCAGATCAACCCAATACTCACAAATCATTAATAAAAAACCTTAGTTCTAAAGCCTCTCTCTCGAGCAAGCCAAGAACACAAACATAGAACTGTATTTGCAACTACAATTCTTAAATTAAACCATAATTAATGATTAGACTCACTTTTAAATAGCATTTAAACTAACAATTAGCAATACCCATAAGCTAAATCAGCCCATAATTACATGATCACACCATAAGAATTGGGGTTTTAGCTAGATATTATAAAAAGGTAAAAACATTTACCAAATTGATTATCCATCAACTGGGTAAGAGTGATTTCATCTTTACAGTGCTCCAATTTGATGAATCTCAAAGACCCACTTCTAAAATCTCAAAAGTGAATTTCTTCAATCCTTCCAAGCTAAGGAAAACTCTCTAAAAACTGTAGGAAAATGCTAAAAAAAAATCCTAAAATACTAAACTAAATGTTCAAAAATGTATTTATAGTAGTCAAAAATGTGTTGCGAATAGGAATTCGATAGAGTAAGTCGGGCTCGCCGAACCACTCGGCGAGCCGCCCTTTGATCTCTTCCATCACCTTTTTGCCTTGTCATTCAGCATCCTTGGCTCCTGTAACTTTGGGTGATCTATCACTGCTCCACGAAACTGCTCGACGATTTGCCGACTACTCCTTTCTATCACCGACTTGGTTTCTTTCCTCACGGCTGGCACACTGGAACTTTAGGCGGTGGAACTAGCTACTCGGCGATTCGCCAAATGCTCTTGGCGATCACCAGGCTCGCTTTTCTTCAATTCTTCAGTTTATTTTGTTCCTTTTTGCATGTTAGTGTCCTTGCTTTGTTCCTCGATTCATGTACCTGAAAATAAAAAACTTTTCATTAGCTTATGGCAAAAATCAAGCATTTGAGGACACTAAATCTATCTAAACAAAGATCCAAATGAGTCCAAATCTCGGATTCATCAGTACCCCCAACTTAAACTTTTACTTGTCCTCAAGTAAATCTCAAGTTCAGCAGTTCAAAAAGGATGTCTCATACTGTGCTACAAATGACTCAACATGAATGGATACAACAAGACTCAACTACTCATGCAATGATCAATTGTGTACTCAAATATTCAAGTTGCGAATCACCATTACCAAAGATGCTCAAGTTCACAATACTCGCTTCAAATGCAAGTTCAAGCTCAACATAGGTACTCAATTGCCCTCATAACAAAGATGATTCCCTATTCACACAAAGGTTTTCAACAATTTATAGTTTCAGAATCATATACGACTCTCACACTCACATAGATGAACACATGCTTGACTTCACCTATAAGTTTGACCTTATTTTCCAATCAACATTTGCTTCAAGTCACACAAGATCACAAAGGTCTTTTCAAGGCTTGTAATGGGGCTGAGTGCAAAGGTATAGTCATTTAGGCTCAGTGGCTGCTACTCTCATGAAATGTGGTCGGAACATGACTTTCTTTCTTTTCTTCAACATTTTAATTATGCTCATATTTCACCCCATTATTTCAACTTCCAATGGACTACCGGACACCCCATTTCTTTTGCAACTTTCACAACTTTATTTCACAACTTATTCATTCTTTTTTTTTTCTTTCATTCTTCTCTTTGTTTTAACATGGAGGGGTTCCATCTTTTACAAGATCATGGCTCAAAGGGTAATTTTTCACACTTCTTGATTTACCTTCTCTTTTCACCACACCCCCAACGTAGACCTTTTTCCTAAGTTGGCTATTCAAACAAACCACACTTCATGAGAGTTATGGGTGAATGGATAAAGAGCGGTCACAATTGCTCAAGTTTCTTTCGAGAAAAGGATAAGGATCAAAGGGGTTCAAGCAAGGTTCACACATCTCACAAGGTTGGCCACAAAAAGAGGTATATTGTCAAATTGTTTCACTCATCAGAATTATTGCCTAAGATCATTTCAAGAGCTTGCATCACTTAGTCAACCGGACCAACGGGGCAAATTCTAGGTGTTACCACACATAATATTCAAGGTAAGCTCATCACACAAGGCATTGACACCAAACGAGACTGATTTGAGCTAGTATGGAATGTTCATCACAAGAGACTCTATTTGATAACCGAGTAGTCACAACGAGATGCAAAAGGTTCACACATTGTCTGTGCAACTTCATTTGGCCTCATCGTAGCCACATATTCATTTCGATCAATTAAGAGCACTATTTAAGATATCGGTATAGATCATAACCGATACTCAAATTAGCATAAGAACATCCACAATCACACACAAAAGAGGTGGCACAAAATTTCAAAATGGGTCAAAAACCATTTCCATTCAAAACAAGGAGCCACAGGCTAAAATATCCACAAGATAGAATCAAAATGGAGTTTAAAACATAAAACCCTATATGTATATACAAAATATAATCACAAGAGGTAGGTATGGAAATACCTCACCCCACCCACAAAAGTAAAGATGTTGTCCTCAAATGCAACAGAAATAACCAAAATCAGTAAAAACGACAGAGAGGGAGGTAAAGAATGATCATGTCTACTTAGTCGCTCCACCTGTTGGGGCATCAATATCGGGTGTCACACTCTGATCTTGGGCATCAGTGCCCGGGGTAACAACAACTTTGGCTCCACTAGAGCTTGGCATGGACGCAGCTGTCAATGAAATCTGCACGGTTGAATGCACCATAGCCTCCTTAACCTTTGTCAGGCCCACATATATGGTCTCCTCATGGACACCGAGCTGCTCCTCATCAGTCTCTGCCTCAGACTCTGTAGCCACATCATCAGCTCTAACCTCATCTCCGGTGGTAGCCGAAGGAACATCAGAATAAACTGGCATATCTGTGTCCAGATCATCAGGGATCTCTATGGTCCCATAAATCATCGACATATCTGTGGACTTCAGCTGGTCCACATCCTTTCTCAGCTATACAATTGCGGCCTTTAGAGATGTCACCTCATGAGTGGCTCGCTGACCTCTCTCACACACCTCTATCCTTGCCGCGAGGGAATCAATAAAATCTCTAAGTGGTGTCACAACAATAATGAGAGCTCTCTTAATCATCCCAGGGACTATAGCCTCTAGCTTGGAGGCATGCCTATCAACATAGTCATCTAGATGTCCCATCTGTGGCATCGCAGCCTAGGTGAGTAGAGGTCGGGATGCAGCAGAACTAGCAACAGACCTAAGAGGCAGAGGAGCAATAGAAGAACTCAGAGCCATGGAAGGGGTAGTACTAGAGATACCTGAAGGCCTAGTAGCCAGAGTAGGCAATACTGCCTCTGTAGGTACTGTCTCAATGTCAACCACCGGGGATGAATCCACCTGGGCTGCCTTTTTCTTATCAGCCTCATCCTTCAAATACTCGTCCTCAATGCGCAGGATGTCGGTAGATGAGGTGGGAATCACTTTCACGTCTGTCTTCTCATCACGTGGCACTCGAGCTCGTCTGTACAACTCGGTGATCAACACCAAAAAAGGGAGAGATGTTTGATGATGCTTGGCCCTCATGGCCATCTCTTGTCCAGTGATCATTCCTAAATTAAGGCTCTTCCTAGCAATGATAAAACCAAGACAGGCCGCCTTCGTGTGGTGGAGGATAGACTTATTTTGGGATGACATTATTGTGCTACTGATGAAGCCGAACAATACCTCACTGCCACGTTGAGGTCTTTCTTCTCTATTGACACTCCGGCCTCTATACACCTAGAGGTGCTGTCAGAAAACAAAGGGGCCAACTAGCTCTTCATGACCTCCAATGAACTTTTCTTGATCATGCTTTGGTAGTCGTCTGTAATATTCCTGGTGCACTCTAATACTGTATTGATATCATCGTTGTCACACTGCACTTTCTTTCCCCTGACAACAACATAATCTACTGGCTTGAAGATAGCAGCCTTCCTTTCCCTTGTGGCACCAGAGATCCATAGGCAGTGTAAAACTCCCGGACCAAACTGGGAATGTACGGGCCATGGGGCTTAATAAAAATCTTGAACTTGTAGGATTTCAAGGTGCTCCAGATCTCTGGATTTCTATCCACCACCCCGTCTGTGGACAATCTCTTCTCCTCAATAATAGTCCTCAATCTCTTGGCCTTTAGTCTGTTGAGAGATAGGGGAGGAGGACCCTGTGCAGGTTGTGCAGGGACCACAACCTAGTTTGGAACTGGAGGAGGAGTAGGGGACTGAGGTACCCAAATCCTAGATGGATCATTTATCTTCTTGGAACGCATTTCAGCTCTACGAGCAAGTAACAACTGATCATCATCAGGCTCAGAAATGTCAGCCTAAGGGTATTGGTGTTCCCCCTCGCTCTCAGAGGTGGTGAGCTGAGTAGCTTAGACTCCCTCACTGTCGGAGCCGACCTTTGGTGACTCAATAGCGGATGCCTTGCCCGTTCTTTTGCTTTTCCCACCTATGGTAGGAAGTTCAGTCGCCTTTGCTTTGGATACATCTGCATCCTTATTGATTGTGATTCCTTTTGCCCGCTTGCGGGGCGGCATATCTCGTTCCCGTACTTTGGGTCTAGCCATATCTGCAAAACATATCAAAATGAGTTAGAAAAATATCCAAGAAAAATTTCATCATTCAAGTTGCAGATAAACCCGCCAACCAATTGGTGAGTCGCCCAGTCACTTTGGCGAGCCAGATCGGGCTCGCCAAAAGGACTGGCCTGAAATATTTCTAGAAAAATGATAGGTCGGAGATGTGGAGGGACCTTTGGTGAATCACCAACGTCACTCGGTGAGGTCAGACTAGCCCACTGTATTTTACAGCATGCTTTAAGGGGTTAGGGGAGCAGAAAGGGCGATCAAGGGACCTTTCGGTGAGTCATCGAGTGAACTCGGCGAGCGCACTCTTCCCGCCGAAAGTTACAAACTCTAACTCAGCCAAATATAGAAATTAAAGGTGATTAAGAAGGACGTTGGAGAACCACCAAATGGTTCGGCGTGCCCAACTTAGCTTGCCAAACTGCCCAACGTGCTAAATTTCAACCCTGTTTCCCAAATTCAATCCTGCATCCCCCGAACTCAAAATCAAACCACACTCTTATTCAATTAGGCCAAGACCCAATCAAACCACACTGTTGGCTAGGAAGTTTACTTCCTCGTTGTACAACACTTCCAACTTGGCTTCATCGGGGTTTACACCACAACACCCACAACACACACAACATTAACACTCCTAGCACCAGTACCCATGACATTTTTGGCTAAGATGTCAAGCTGGGTAATCATCTTTGCCATGTTTTTGTCCCTTTTGTGATCTTTTTCGATCTGCTCCTTTGTCAATTTAAAAGTAAGAGGAGCAACCTGGTCCTCACGAGTGTACCATGCCCGGTTAATCATGGTCATGCAATAACAGAGTTGAGATGCTACTCCATAGGGCTGTTGCAAAACCAGCGGGTGAAGGCTGATAAGCCACCCCTTTCACCAAAATCAAGGTTTTTATAAAAATATTGGAGCAGTACATTATCAGGCAAACCATCAGTTTGTATTGCAGCACTAGCTTCTTAAACTTTATCCATGTCTCATGGATTGGCTCACCCTCCAAGTGCTTGAAACCTTGGATATTGTCTCGGAGAGTCATCATCTTCGAAGGTGGGAAAAAGCGTACTTGGAATGCAGTAATAAGATCTTCCTATGAAGTGATAGAATCTCTTGGGAAATCCGCCAACCACTGGCTTGTCTCGCCCATCAGAGAAAATGGGAGCAACCTTAACCAGACTGATTCTTGCGATATTTTCGTGAAGGAGAATGGTCCACAGACATCAACAAAATTCTTAATAAGCTCATGGGGATCCGCATGAGCAAGTCCTCCAAACAAACCCTTCAGTTGAAGGAGCTGAAGCATGGTGCTTGTAATGTGGAACACACTGTTCACTTCAGCTGGAGGTAAACGAATGGCCCCAACACCACCTATTTGGATTGGGTCATTGATGTTCGGGTCATTGTCATCGTTGAGGTTCCTGATACCATATTGGTGGCCCACTTGGCTACCTTTGCTACCATATACACTAATCTTCTCTGTTTTAACAAGCAACACAAAACCTAAACTAAAAGTAAGTATATTCAAGTATAACTAAAAAGAACACAATTCAACTTCACCAAAAGAATTCCAAACAACACCACTCCCCGGTAGCAGCTCCATTTTGATTTAACGTTTCAAGCACACCTCATCCAATACTAGGTGTTCAACAACCGTAAATCAGTATAAAGCCCAACTAAATGAGTTGGGGTCAAATCCCACAAGGAGCAGTACGTGTTTTAAATTTAATGAGGAAGTGCAAACGTGGTCTAATTAGTCATAGGAATAGAAATTATCGATTAATGACATAATCAAGTAAAAGGGGTGACACGAATATCAAATAGGGGTTTTGGTTTTGATTATCAACAAATAACAGTAACAAACACTTTAAACTAACAATATAGAGACATATTCTTGGGATGTGATAGATTATAGGCAATTATAGGCATATGGGTAATTGCAACTATTCGTAAATAGCTAGATATTAGTGAGGAGGTTAGACTATAAGGGAGGTAGTTTTCTCTTGAACAACTACCCCGAATCAGGTGATTTTTTTCGAACATCAACAAGCATGCAAATTAAGAGCAGCCCACACCTTAATCAATTCAGTCTCTCGAGTTAAATGTGTGGGATTGGGTTTAGGATTTACTCTCTTGAGCTAAACCCAGATTAACCCAATACCCACAAACCATTAAACAATAACCTTAGTTCTAAAACCTCTCTCTCGAGCAAGCCAATAACACAAACATAGAACTGCATTTGCTACAGCAATTCTTAAATTAAACCACAATTAATGATTAAACTCACTTTTAAATATCATTTAAACTAACAATTAGCAGTACCCATAAGCTAAATCAGCCCATAATCACATGATCACACCCCAAGAATTGAGGTTTTAGTTAGACATTATAAAAAGGTAAAACCAGTTACCAAATTGATTATCCATCAACTAAGTAAGTGATTTTGTCTTTACAATTCTCCAATTCGATGAATCTCAAAGACCTACTTCCAAAATCTCAAAAATAAATTTCTTCAATTCTTCAAAGCTAAGGAAAACTCTCTAAAAACTGTAGGAGCATGCTAAAAAAATATCAAAAGATCCTGAAAGATATGTTAGATGCTAAACTAAATGTTCAAAAATGTATTTATAGTAGCCAAAAATATGGTGCAAATAGGCATTTAGTGGAGTAAGTCGGCTCGCCGAACCATTCGGCGAGCCGCCTTTTGATCTCTTACATATTATTTTTGCCTTTTCATTCAGCATCCTTGGGTCTTGTAACTTTAGTCGATCTACCACTGCTTCACGGAACTGCTCGGTGATTCGCCGACTGCTCCTTTCTATCGTCGACTTGGTTACTTCCCTCTGGGCTGGCACACTGGAACTTTAGGTGGTTGAACTAGCCACTCAGCGATTTGCTGACTGCTCCTTTCTATCGCTGACTTGGTTTCTTTCCTCAGGGCTGGCACACTGGAACTTTAGAAGGTTGAACTAGCCACTCGGTGATTCGCCAAACGCTCTTGGTAATCACCAGGCCCGCCTCTTTTCAATTCTTCAGTTTATTTTGTTCCTTTTTTCATGTTAGTGTCCTTGCTTTGTTCCTCAATCCATGTACCTGAAAATCAAGAATTTTTCATCACTTTATGGCACAAATGAAGTATTTGAGGACACTAAATGTATCTAAACAAAGCCCCAAATGAGTCCAAATCTCGAACTCATCAATTATATTTGCAGTAGTTAATTTCTTAGGCATGTAAATTTGTTTCCTAAATATATCAAAAAAATTTATTCGAGAAACCATCCATAATAGAAACTCTTTTTAAATATTACTATCTTGACCAAATTGTACACCACCAAAGTCACCGCCTTCTCCGGTGGGCCTACAATTCTCTCGACCCTCTCCATCACCAGAGATTCCAAAATGAAAATTCAATAGCCCAAATATTTTTTTGGCAATTTACTTTTTCACTATCGAAATTAATTAAATTAGTTTCCTTTTCGATAACGGAATTGATTATCATTATATTTTGGTTTTCTATTTTTTATTTAAATCTTGTCTTTTTCTGTCTTGTTTTAAAATTGAAACAGGTGGGCTGGAAAGAGATATATATAATAATAAATGTATATACAACTGCCACTATTTCTTATCGTTGTAGGATCCCAATTGAGATCATGTCATTGGGTAATATTGTTTATGTGTGTGTGTGTATATATATATATATATATATTTTAAATCCTTAATGCATTAGAAAAAGGAATGGACAAAAAGAACTAAATAATATTGGAAAACGATTTCTAGTGCTATCTATTTCACACCCCGAGGCTACTCCCTGAGCGTAAACACGGGACCTAGGATCACAAATGACCCCAAGCTAACCTTGAGCTGACATATCATAAGCTTACCAAGATAAACTGAAGTAAGAAATAGTGTGCAGAAGCTTAAAACCATGATTAACTTAAATGATGGGGAATACCTAATACTATCTGAATATAAAAGACTAAGTGTTTAATAACAACTTGAAGATCAAACTCAAAACAAAAACTGAATCTAACTATGTCTGAATAAAAGCCTCTAACTCACTAGAGATGATGGGACATGCCCCCTGCTAACGCTAGCAAAATTGAAACTGAAATAAAAGACTGAATAATAAAAAAACATGTCTATCACCCTTGAAGAATAAGGACTCTCCAATGATACTATTGAATATGGATCGGGAAGCGATCTACATGTGATCTAAATGTTGAGGATCTGAACCTACATTATGAAACAATGTAGCGTAGAGTATGCATCAGTACTTGAAAGATACTGAGCATGCAAGATAGGATAAAGCTACACAATATATATAACCGAATGAAGCATACTGAACAATGATATAATATAAACATGATAAAGATACTGAGATAATAAACTAAACTGAATGCAATGACTATGTACATAACATGTTAAAACTGAATACTGATATGTAACTAGTAACCTAGTCAATGCACTAGAATCTGACTGTGGGATCTACTATTAACCTACATAAAACCACTTAAGCTAAACGTGGAGTTCGATGTATACACCTCATTGAGAGGACCCAATATACCTTGTCAGGGGTATAAAGGCATGAATGGTGTGATCACTAAATCTGATGCCCAACAGAGGGGACTTATAAACCTACGGGGGCACGTAGTTCTGGGACTATAAGGGTGAATGACCCTAGTCCAACTCGGTATTAAGCCTACTCCCAACTGAAGATGGGTACATTACAAAATATTTAAAATATACTAGATATATAGCTAAATATTTTGACATGCTAACTGAAAATACAACATTAAAGTAATGATACTGAAACATTCTTAACTGGAGCCTGTATATCTGTATAAACTGATCTAGCAAGTATAATTCATGAACAAATGAATCTACATTACTAGGATTCTGAATTTCATGCAAGAGTTTAGCAACATGGTTAAGAAAACATTATAATCTGATTAGGAATAGTGTAACAGCTAAATCATAACACTTTTCTAAAGTTCAAGAAACCCTAGGTCTAGATAATATGAACGAAATCAAGAATCTGACTGAATTCTAGGGACCTAATGGGTGAAAGGAACCCACTAGTGAAATCCCACATACCTGGTGATAAATTTCACAGAGAAATCTTTTGATTTTGGAGCTGGAACTGATGAGAACTTGTTGCGTTCTTGGAGATGGTTTGGTCAACTGCTTTATCTTCTTTTTGTTCAAACTATATGAAATTTTGAGAATAAATTGACTAGGGTGAGTTTTGATTTAGTTACTAGACTAAAACTGATAAAAACGACATAATTTAGGGATTAGACGATCTAGTTTAGGTGTCTAATATATAAGGGTAAAGACCAAAACGATCCTGACATAAAATCTGACAGGGCAACCGATGGGCCTGATCAACGGACTGACCGGTGGTCTGTCTTGGTCAGTCGTCGTTCGGCTTCAGTGAGGGGTTGTTGAGGATCACGATCCACGAACCTGAACCACGGCCCATGGTCTGACCTATGGTCCGTTGGTTCGACCGTAGGTCGAGCCTTAACTAAATTTTCTGGGGGATTCTGGGAAGTAGTTGCAGGTGGCCAACAACGGACTCCACCTATGTTTCGTGGGTCAACCTACGGTGCATAGGTGGCCTCCGTTGGTGGCACCTCCACTTCATGAAATCTGTATTTTTGTCCTTTCTGAATCAGGGGTGTTACATTATATCCCCTTTAGGAGTATTTGTCCTCGAATGAAGACTGAACTAGCTGGATATAGAGGGAAAGCGATGCAATCCCTACCACTAAATACTGGAAACTGAAATCTAACTAAACTGCATTCCAAGAAGATACAAATACACTGAAAATGCAAGTATAACTGAAGGAACATGGTACTAAGACTGAATTTACGCAAGAGTAACCGAAAGACTGGAGAGGAACTATTACATCAAGCTGGAATGGGATCGGCAAGAAAGAGATGAGGATACTCGGCCTTTATGGCTGCTTCTGCTTCCCAAGTAGCTCCCTCTATGGACTGACACCTCCACAACACCTTAAATGAAGCGACTTCTTTATTTCTCAACCTTTGAACCCGGCGATCAAGAATTTCAACTAGCACCTCTTCATAAGTGACACTATCCTTCACATCTGTACTTTCTAATGGTACTATAGATGCTGGATCACCCACACACTTCTTCAACAAGAAAATGTGAAAGACTGGATGGACTTTTGCTAGTTCTGCTGGAAACTCTAACTCATAAGCCACTTTACCCACCCATTTCAAGATCTTGTAAGGGCCTATATATCTAGAACTGAGCTTCCCTTTGTTGCCAAATATCATCACCCCCTTCATAGGTGATACTTTCCAAAAAACCCAATCATCGATTTGGAACTCCAAGTCGTTCTCCTTACATCTACATAGGACTTCTAACGACCCTGTGCTGTATTAAATCTATCCCTGATGAGCTGAACTTTTTCCATAGCATCATGAACCAAATCTGGCCTCTCAAGGCTGCTTCACCTATTTAAAACCAACCAATTGGAGATCTGCACCTACGCCCATATAATACCTCATAAGGGGCCATCTGAATACTAAAATAATAGCTATTATTGTAGGCGAACTCTATAAAAGGCAGGGGATCATCCCAACTTCCCTTAAAATTAATCACACAAGCTCTAAACATGTTGTCTAAAGTCTGAATGGTACGCTTTGCCTGACCATCCGTCTGTGGATGAAATGCTGTGCTGAGATTAACGTGAGTACCAAGACCTTTCTAAAACGATTTCTAGAAATGAGAGGTAAGCTGAGGACCTTTATCTGAGATGATAGACAAAGGAACTGCGTGCAACTAGACTATCTTATTAATGTAAAGTTTGGCATAGTCCTCCATCGAATCTGTAATCTTAACAACTAAGAAATGAGTGGACTTAGTAACTCTGTCTACTGTCACCCAAATAGAGTCATGTTATCTGCGAGTACGAGGTAAACCCGTAATGAAATCCATGTTTATGACTTCCCATTTACATATAAGAATGTTAATCTCTTGAGTCATACCCCTAGCTTGTGATGTTCTACCTTCACCTGTTGAAAATTAGGGCAATTAGCCACAAAGTCTGCTATATCCCTTTCCATGCCATTCCACCAAAAGACCTCCCGAAGATTATGGTACATCTTAGTGGCACATACATGAATATCATACCTGGACTTATGTGCTTCTGTAAGGATCTGCTGTGTCAACTCACCCACCTTAGGAACACATAAATGACCCTGGTAGTGAAGTACACCATCTCGTCCTTAGGAGAAAATCTCAACTCTTTGCTGATGAACAATACCCTTGAATAGAAGCAATATAAGATCACTGTCTTGTTTCTCCTTAACCTAGCTACCAATAAAGATTCTGACCCATTTTGCACCATCACACAATCATCAGATATGTTCATAAGGAAAAATCCTAAGCGAGAAAGTCGGTGAACATCTTTTGCTATTTCCTTCCTTCCTTCCTCAACATGTGCTACACTACCCATAGATAGTTTTCTAAGAGGATCAACAACTACGTTGGCCTTACCAGGATGGTAAAGCACATTCATGTCATAGTCCTTGAGGAATTCAAGCCATCTCCTCTGGCAAAGATTCAACTCTTTTTGGGTGAACACATACTGAAGGCTTTTATGGTCTGTAAACACATCTACGTGAACACCATACAAGTAATGTCTCCAAATATTTAGGGCAAATACTATGGCTGCAAACTTGAGGTCATGAGTTGGATAGTTCTTCTCATGCAGCTTAAGTTGTCTAGAAGCATAAGCTATAACCCTACCTCGCTGCATCAACACACAATCTAGGCTGACTCTGGATGCATCACAATAGATCACATAACTATTTGAATCCTCTGGTAGAGTCAAAATAAGAGCTGTTGTCAACCTAGTTTTCAGTTCTGAGAAGCTCTGCTTACACTCATCTGACCACTGAAACTTAACCCTTTTTCTGAGTCAACTTAGTAAATGGAGAAGCTATGGATGAGAATCCTTCCACAAACCTTCTGTAATAACCAGATAAACCCAAGAAACTTCTGATATCCGTAGGGGAGGTAGGTCTGGGCCATTGCCTCACTTCTTTTATTTTCTGAGAATCCACTCGGATCCCTTCGCTAGACACTATATGCCCAAGGAAAGCAACAGATTGTAACCAAAACTCACATTTGCTAAACTTATCGAATAACTAGTGATGTTTAAGAGTTTGCATGACAACCCCTAAATGAGTCACATATTCTTCCTCATTCTTAGAGTAAATGAGGATATCATGAATGAAGACGATAACAAACAAGTTGAAATACTGCTTGAACACCCTGTTCATTAAATTCATGAAAGCTGCAGGAGCATTGTTAGTCCAAATGACATAACTAAAAATTCATAATGACCATAACGAGTTTTGACGGTTGTTTTTGACATAACTAAAAATTCTAAAAATGACTAGCACCCTGAAGTTGGTCGAACAAATCATCAATCCTGGGGATAGGGTACTTATTCTTGATTATGACTTTGTTCAACTTCTGATAGTCAATGCAAATCCTAAGTGAACCATCTTTCTTTTTCACGAACAATACTGGAGCACCCCATGGGAAATACTGGGTCTGATAAAGCCCTTATCTAGAAGGTCTTTCAACTTCTTTTTCAATTCTTTAAGCTTTGCTGGAGCCATTTTGTAAGAAGGAATAAAAATAGGCTGGGTATCTGCAGGGAGATCAATTTCAAAGTTGATTTCCCTTTTGGGAGGAATTCTGGGAAGATCTTCTCGAAACACTTCAGGAAACTCATTCACTACAGGGACTGACTCAAGAGTTGGGGTTTTGGAGTTTGAATCCTTAACCCAAACTAGGCTATATAGATACCTTTATAAATCATCTTTCTAGTATTAATGTAGGAAATGAATCGACCCATAGGCACTGAACTACTACCTTCCATTCTAAGACTGGTTCACTAGAAAACTGAAAACGAACGATCGTAGTTCTACAATCGACTGAGGCATAACATGAATGTAAACAATCCATGACTAGAATGATATCAAAGTCTACCATTTCTAACTCTACAGGATCTATTGAGGTGACTTTCTAAGAGACTGTGATAGGGAAATTTTTGTATACCTATCTAGCTATAACTGGGTCACCAAGTGGAGTAGAGAATGAGAAGGGTTCTGAAAGAGTTTCTGGATTGACACCGAAGTTCACTGCTATATATGGAGTTACAAAGGAAAGAGTAGCTCCTAGATCTAGCAAAGCATAAACATCTAAATTAAATACTCGTAACGTACCACTGACCACATCAGGAGAATCTTTCTGGTCTTGGTGAGCATACAACTTGTTTTGGCGCTGACCACCACCTGTACAAGATAAAGCTCCCTGTCAGATTGGGCGACTTGCTGGTGCTGCTGGAGCTGTAGACTAAGCCCTACTATTATTACCTCCTTGACCCTGTTTAGAAGAAGGACAATCTTTCAACCTGTGACCAGACTGACCACACCCAAAACATCCTTCCTTTCCTGCAAGACACTCGCCTGGATGGTTCTTACCACACTTTGGACAAGTTGGGTTGGTCCTGCTACCTGAAACACTCCCCTGAGACTTAGAGCCTGATGCCCTACCTTTCTGATCCTATCAAAACCTGGGAATAGAGCACTAAGCATATGAAGGTGGTGGAGCTAAGGACCTTTGCTGAAACTGCGAGCGATTTAAACTACCTGATTTCTACTGAGAGTAATTATAGATTCCTATCCTAGATTTCTTGTTGTCCTTAGCCTGTTCCCTAAGCTTATCTCTATCAACTTGCTGAGCATGAGTCATGAGCCTAGAGATATTTATATCTTCTAACAACATCGCATTCCTGCACTCTGTCTTCACCAAGTCACATACCCCAAATAGGAACTTACTCATTTATCCCCTGGGATAGGTAACCTTATATGGAGCATCCCTAGAGAACTGGGTGAACTTAAGTCCATACTCTTGGACTGACTTTGAACCTTGTCTCAAATTCATGAATTCCTAAGCCTTAGCCTCTATCATCTCTTAGAAAGAACCTGTCTAGAAAAGCTCTGGTGAAATACTCTGAAGTCACAGGAGCTGCATTCTCACCTTTGTTTTCCTTCACATGTGTTAACCATATGTAAGCCACATCCTTAAGTTGGTAGGACCCCAACTCTACCCTATTATTTCAAGTCACTTGAATCACTCCAAAGATCTTCTTGACCTCATCAATGAAGTTCTGGGGGTCTTCACAAACTTGCGACCCTAGGAACTCAGGCAGATTCATCCTACCAAAATCATGGACCCTAGCTGCCACTGATACACCACTAGCATTTGTAGGAAATGGAACCTGCTGATTGTTCTGGTTGGCTACACTCTAAGCCAAAAGCTGAATGGCATTCCATAAACTCTGCATTCTAAAACTCATGATATAGGACTGGAGGAACTGCGTCAGCGTTATGGGAATTAACATTCCCTGCATAAGTTCTATGAGGAGGCATGATCTGAAACACATAACATCGAGTTAGAAAGGAGATCATACCCATGCACGATAACAATAACAAGAAAGTGAAGTTATTCCTAAAACACTTTGTAGCCTCCCTCTCATAGGTGTGGCGTGCTTCACAGTGATGAAAGGGACTCTACTTAGTGTGGCTTTTCAGACATCCTAGGACACTTAAACCTAATCCTCTGATACCAAGTTTGTCACACCCGAGGCTTCCCCCTAGCTGTAAACACGGGACCTAGGATCGCGAGTGACCCCAAGCTAACCCTGAGTTGGCATATCATAAGCATACTAAGATAAACTGAAGTAATAAATACTGTGCGGAAGATTAAAACCATAATTAACTGAAATGATGGGAATACCTAATACTGTGTGAATATAAAATACTAAGAGTATAATAACAACTGGGAGATCAAACTCAAAACTAAAATTGAATCTAACTATGTTTGAATAAAAGCCTCTAACAGACTAGAGATGCTTGGACATGCTCCCAGCCAACTCTAGCAAAAATAAAACTGAAATAAAAGACCGAATAATAGAGAAACATATTTATTGTCCTTGAAGAATGAGGACTCACCAATGATATTGTTGAATATGGATCGGGAACCGATCTACACATGATCTGAATAATGAGGACCTGGACTTACATCATGAAAAGAAGTAGCGCAGAGTATGCACCAGTACTTGAAAGGTACTAGGCATGTAGGATAGGATAAAGTTGAACAATATATATAACTGAATGAAGTATACAGAACAATGATATAATCTAAACATGATAACGATACTGAGATAATGAACTAAACTGAATGCAATGACCAACTACATAACATGCTCAAACTGAATACTGAAATATAACTAGTAACCTGGTCAATGCACTAGAATCTGGCTGTTGGAGCTATTATTAACCGACATAAAGCCACGTGAGGTAAACGTAGAGTCCTATGTATACGCCTCATCAAGACGACCTAATATACATTGTCAGGGGTATAAAGGCATGACTGGTGTGTTCACTAAATCTGATGCCCAACATAGGGGACTTATAAACCTACAGGGGCACGTAGTTCTGGGATTATGAGGGTGGTTGACCCTCATTCAACTCAGTATTAAGCCTACTCCCAACTGAATATGTGTACAATATAACATAACTAAAATATACTGTATAGCTCAATATTCTAACATGCTAACTGAAAATGCAACATTAAAGTATTGATAATGACACATTCTTAACTAGATATGTATTTCTATATAAACTGACCTAGAAAGTGTAATTTATGAACTAAACAAATCTACACAACTAGGGTTCTTAATTTCATGCAAGGATTTAACAACATGGCAACGAAAACATGATAATATGATTAGAAATAGTCTAACAGCTAAATTCCTTATCTATGGTAATCCTTAGGAACACTTACGTGTATATGAAGAGGTTGTATGGGCGGTCACTTCATGTCTCACTTATGTGTGGCTTAGAGTGACTTGAGATTGAGGTTTCAAGACGATGAAAGGACTTACTTGGCTATTATGTTTATATGTAGTACAATGGTACTAGTTTAGTATGTCTATTATGTGGGTATTGTCTTATATGTGAATGATGACTTGAAATGTGTTTCTTATACTTGTGTTAAGAAGGTTTTATCAAAAATGGCATGAAAGCATTTGTTTCAAATAAATGTCCGTTTTAGCATGTTTTTGCATAGTCATTATACTTAGTACTTAATTTTGCTAATTCCATATTTTTTCTATTTTCTACAAGTGTAGGTTCCAAGAGTAAGCGGATTCTATAGTAAGCTTGGGATTTGAAGATCTTCCAAGATCTTGTGGTATGTCCTCATATGTCGAGGACAAGACTTTTCTGTTCTAGTTTTATGATAAGGTTCTTGTAATAGACTTAATAGACTTCTTTTAACATTAAATGGCCGTGTCCCTAGTATGTTTTCAGGCTTATGTTTAAGATGGCTAAGAGACTTAGTGTTTCGCTTGTGTACTTTTGAAAGATGTTTCTAAAAGTGACCTTTGAGTCTTATGGATTTTTTTTTAAAAGAGTTTTTAATCCCACACTATTTTACATACCTAATGTGATGAATGCTAAGGGCTTGTATAAGACCTCTGAGAGGTCGAATATGCATGTTACGACTTGGAGGTGAATCTCGGGTCGTGACAAACTTGGTATCAGAGCATAAGGTTTTGGAAAATGGTTCTTAGGTTCAAAGTCTCAAAAGCCATGTCTAGTAGAGTCTTGTTCATCGGTGTGCGTCGTGACACATGTATGAGCGAGGGGCTATAGGACGGTAGAAGTTACACTTCTTTCATTATTCTTGAAGTCGTGCCTTAGAGTTTGGTCTATAAGTGTCTTTTTCCTAATCCTTCTCTTGTGTTTATAGGATATGAATACGAGGGCTAACCCGAGGAGAGTGGGAGAAGAGATTGGAAATGAGGGAGTTCCTCCCTAAGATGATTAAGGTCTTCAAGGTGGCCAAGTCCCTATAAGTGAACAAGAGAATGAGGTTCTGGTGGTTCCCCCGTCCATGACTAATAAGGAGATTAGGGCAGCTTTTCTAACTCTAGCTCAAGCCATAACGACTCAAGCTAACCGAGATATGGGGCCTAGGGTGAATGCTAATGAGAGTACCGTTGCCTCAAGATTGAGAGACTTTGTGTGGATGAATCCTCCTATCTTTCTTGGCTCTAGAATGGGAGAAGATCCCCAAGGATTCTTAGATGAAATCTACAAGATTGTAGATACTATGGGTGTGTCATCTAGGGAGAAGGCGGAGTTGGCTTCCTACCAATTGAAAGAGGTGGCCCAAATTTGGTTCACTCAATGGAAAGCCAATAGACTGGTGAACCGGGTCCTGTAGAATGGGAGGAGTTTAAGGAAGCATTATTAGGAAATTACTTTCCCCGTGAGAAGAGAGAGTGTAAGATTGAGGAGTTCATAAACCTTAAGCAAGGTAGTATGAGTGTGGAGGAGTATGCTTTGAAATTTACCTTGTTGTCTAGATATGCTCCATCCTTGGTGTCTAACCCTAGAGAGGAGATGAGTAGGTTTGTTACCGGTGTATCCGACTTGGTTAAGGAAGAGTGTTGTACGACAATGCTCCATGGTGACATGAATATCTCTAGGCTTGTTGTGTATGCTCAATATATTGAGGAGTCCAAACTTATGAGGGTGAAGAAGGATTTAAAAATGGGTAGATCCGATGAGCAAGGACAACCTAGGTTTAAGAAGAGGGTTACTAATCAAGATTTCTCCAGTGCTCCGAAGGTCAAACAAGAGAGAGGTGGTAGTTCTCAATTTGTTAAGCCTACTTGTTCCAGTTGTGGAAAGAAGCATTTTGGGAAATGCCTAGCCGGTACAAATGGGTGCTATGTTTGTGGAAAGGATGATCATAAAGTGAGAGATTGTCCTACTCTTGCGGATAAAGGGCGAGATGCTAAGCAAGCTTCTTATAGTGGTCCATATATTGAGGGTCAAAAAAAGACTCATTTCTATGCTCTCCAAGCTAACAAGGAAGCAAATTCGGATGAAGGTGCCAGTAAGTCATAGTTCCTTGTTTTGTAATGAGATCTTTATTTGTTGTTTATGATGGCCTAGATGGGTTTCTCCTAAGTTGGGGATGGTATGTTGAATAGTATGTTGTGGTGAGTTTTGACATCCTCGTCACTTTCTTCTATTCCTATTTAATCTTGAGACATAGAGTTTCTAGTGGCATGTTGCATGTTTTGGAGTCTTATGTGAAAATGAGTTTGTATAGTCTCCTTATGATATGCATGTTTTAAGTTGAATCCTTGTTAAATTAGAAAATGAGTTTTCATAATGATATTTCTCATGTTTATTTGCATATATGATGAGTTGCTAAAATATTTCATGAGTTGACTAGTTGAGCATGCTTAAGTGTATTCTTGATGTGGCATGATTGTGTTTTAATGAGATAATTGCATATTGTGTTTTTGATGTTGCTATGAGCATGAGGTGCTATGGAGAAGGAAGTTCCTCCAAATAAATGAGAAATGGAAAAGGTTTGAGGCATGTTGAGTTGTAGGTGTGATTCCTACTTCCATAAATTTGAATGAAGTTGTGTTGTAAGGACTTGTTATGTGTAGTTGATGTTTCCTCCTTAATGAGTGCTTTTAAATTGAAATTTTATGATTGTTGTGGGCTGCTAGTCTTGAGTCATTACCCTTAATGTTTTAAAGTGTCACTCGAGGACGAATGTTTCCAAGTGGGGGATAATGTAACGACCCTAAATATGAACTCATGAAACTAGAGCCTCGTGTGTTGGTATATAGTTGGTAATCTTGTATAAATTCTTAAAAATGATGTTAGAGGTCAGTTTGGTTGTGTTGGAGATCAAACGTCAAGAGATGTCCACGACGTTCAGAAACTAGTCTTGGGTGTACTAGTGTGTTGTCCTTGATTTGGTGAGTTGTTTGGAGTAAAAAAGCAGTGGAAGTGACCCTAGTGTCTAGATGAGCATGTTTAGGGTCAGAACGCCTGGGTACGACTCCCCAAGGACCACCCTAAGGGTCCTTGAAGAGGACCCAAACGCTGACCTAAAAGCTGTCAAAACCAGAAGCCATCCACGATCCCCATTGACGGGGCATGGATTGGCTTCATGAGTTGAGACTTAGACTCCTCACCAAAGACTCCCCAACACTCTCTCTGAAACTTTTGACGAGCAGCCAGGACGGGCTGTCAATCCATCCATGGTCCGTGGATGGTGGCTGTCAATTAGCACTGTGTTGCTGTCCAAAAATCTGTCTAGCCAAGGGTGGTTTGGTAAATTCCACCCTTGGCCAATTAAATGCATGGATGGTTGTTTTGACTTATTTTAGGTATTTTAAAGGTATTAAAGCATTTAAAAGGTATTTTTGAAATCATTCTTCAAATTAAAACTCCCAAAGACTTTCTATCTCTAAAGTTCTCTCAAGTTCAAGGAAGAAGAAGGTGGAGAGCTAGGGTTTCAAATTGAGGGTTCCTTCCACCAAATTCTGTTGGGATTTCATCAATTAAGGTATGGTGGCTCTTTATCCAAAGCTAATTTTCCCTTTAGAGCCAATCTCAAATGAATTTTAAAGTTTTCCAAAAAGTTATGAAAAAGCTTGTTTCTCAATTTTCTCAAGGGTTCTTGCATGAAAATGGTTTCAATGATTAAATATGATGTTATTAATGCTTTATTGAAGGTTATTGAATGAAAAACTCTATGAACCCTTGTCTTCCACAAAACCCTAGAATTTGCTTATGAAGTTGGTCTTTTGCTTAAAATCCAAAGTTTATGAAATTGTGTTTGGATTAGATTGTATGGGTGACTCTTATGATTTTCTATATCTATCTATGATGAATTGTTGATGTATGGATGAATTGAGAGTTGTGGCCTTATGGGTAAGTTATGGATGAATTCTCTTGTGGTAAGTAAAATGGTGGGGACTTGAGTGTTGTTGAATATGGCTTTGGAGGATGGTAAGTTGGCTTAATCTCATATTATTGATATAATTGTTCTTGTTTGGTTTGATCCACTTAAGGTGGAGGTGTTTAATTATGGAATGTATTATGGACATGGCCTTGAAGGCATTAACTATTGAATTAAAGTGTTATCAAGTTATGATGTGTCATTGTACTATGTGAAGGTATAAATGTGAAGGTATTCTTATGGACATAAGGTGATCTTGTATAAAGTGTTATTGCATTATGATTGAAAGTGTGATCTCTTCTAATGTTCATATATGTGATGATGTTAGACTATGAAGAGTCTCTTTATGGTAATGTTGTGGCTTGCTTGGTAGACTTAGATGCCCCTTCTTGTTACATGAAAGCTTATGGAATGAATGAATGTCTAGGATCGGTAGACCTAAGCATGGTGCCCTTTTTATGAATGATAAAAGAGGACTTCTAGGCTAAGCCTTGAATCGGTAGATCTAAGCATGGTGCCCTTTCATAAGTCTAGACTCCTATGGGAATGAAAAACCTTGAAGTGGTGGACCTTAGGGTGATGACCTTCTTCTTGTGTGAAATGATAGACTTAGAGTTGGTGGACCGGAACGGTAGAAAACCTTCTCTAGGAAAGTCAATGAGCTATCCTATTGAACCTTGATCGGTAGATCCTTGTGTTTCCCTTCTTGGTAGAAGTACTATGGGTCGGATAGACTCAATGATGTAGCCCTCTCTAGTACATACTTGTGAATAAAATTACTCTATGGGAACTAAGGCTAAGCACCGAGTAGATATGGTTAAGAAGGTAGCCCTCTCTGAGAATAAGGTTAGGATACAATGAACTTCTTTGGATATCCCCTAAACGATGTGCCTACATCGGTTGCTTATTAGTTCTACCCTTGGCAAGTAGAACACCTTCCACGGAGTAGGGTACACTCTGGACTCCATGCCTAGCTAGTATAGTCTATGTCGGTTAATGCCTATTTCCCATCATGTGGGATGTGCACTCTAGTTATTGGATAGGTTCTACAAAGTGT
>JAJONQ010044595.1:0-19233 GCA_036250385.1 Solanum microdontum | reverse complement strand
TATATATATATATATATATATATCTATCTATCTACATATATATATACACATATATATATACATGTATATATATATACAGAGACAGATACACGAAACTATGTGTCATCTTCTGAGTTTGGCAGGAAAAATGTTATAGCATTAGCATTTTATTTTTACTGCAACATTGAATCAAGGATGATATTTTGGTCATCTATAGTGAAGAATTGAACATGCAGTATGTAGTGGAAGTGTGAAGAAGAAAACTAACTGCATCTTTACTCCAATTTCTGAAGGAGACTGTAGGTAGTGAAGACATTTGTGGTCATTCAGATAGTGCAATATGTGATCTTCATTCTTGCTGTATGTCAATTGATTGTCCATCCATGTGAGTGGAATTTCACAAGCAAAGCAGATATCATCGTGCAGTCTTGGTCATCTGCTCTGCTGCAGAAGAAGAGCACAGAAACGTCTGTCATTTATATCATGAATGTGATGACTTAATAACTAATATACTACACAGTCAGAATGGACGTAAAGAACTTTTAAAATGAAGTAAGTCATTAGTGCTAACCTGAGATACGATTGTTTCAATTATTGTCCGTCTGACTTTAGTTGGAAACATGTATATGTCTTATGCAGTAGTTCTTCAATGGGAATAAAGTGTGTAATATTAGTAGAGAAGTGTTTAGAAGAAATAAACCCTGAAAGGGATTTGAAAACAAATAGAAATTTGTGATACCTGGTGCAGTATTGGTACTTCAGCATCTATATTAGCGATGAGATGTGAGCTGATTGAAGCAGTGTCTACAATGTTATTGTTGCAGCAGTTTGGTGATGTTCCTGTACATTCTGTCTCTGGCAGTTTGCTATTGATGTGAAAATAAAGAACACGTCGTTATGTTTTAAATGTATTACATAACTTTTGTGCAAGGTTATACAGAAAGTTTGCTGTGAAAGAGAAAAGGCGGATGTTAATGTTATAGTTGCACGTACAGCTGTTGAGGTTGGATTGTGAATTGATCAACAGAAGTGGTCTGCTGTGGTTATGTGGGAAAAAAGTTCAACAGTTTAGCTGTCCCTGAGAAGGCGAATTATATGGAAAAGTTTGGTCACGTTTCTATCATGACAGAAACTGGGCAAAGAGCAGAACATATATTAATAGAAGTAAATGTGTAGAAAAAAGGAGGAACTTAGGTAAAATAAAGAACAACACAGTATATTAATCTAATGCAATATGTAGAACATAGAAATGGAGGAACTTACGTCTGTCAGTCAAGAGAATAGGCTTCGTTTCCTTAGCTGGAGAAATGTGAGCAAAAAAATCCTACAGAAGGTGGAGTAATCATGTATTATATCAGTCAGAAGTAAAGTTTAAACGAACATTTTATTTTTAAAATTACTCTACTTAGCAGAAAAGTTAAATGGCATGCGAACAAAAGTAGGAAAAAGGTGAAAGTGCAAATAATAGATTCATGGCACAGACAAATATATATGTTCACACATTAGGTAAACATTTTACAGCGTATGATGATTCTGTAATGTAGTTGTCTCTTCAGTATAGAATGTTTTAACGAAGGAGAGGTTATTCTTCTTTCTGGTTTGCCACTTCAACATGTGGTACAAATTTTATAAAAAATCTCTTTTCTTGTTGAATTATGTTGCACTCATGTATTGAGCAGGCCTTTTTTGACTGAAGTTCCAACAACATAGAAGTCATATAAATTGGAGGCTAGAACTTCAAACATCTTTTTCAGCATACATAGAGATGGATTGACAGCTGCTAGGGACTAATGAGAACATAATAATGTAGGTCAAGGAAACATTGTGGCATATGAAATTGCTATTGAGGAAAAAGGACAATTTGTATTTATAAAGCAAAAGACTATGACAGCAACGCAAGAAACCCCGGAAAGTGAAACAGTGAGGAATACATGATTTAGGCAACAAAGTCAAGATTACAGCTTAAATTTGTTCTACTCTAATTACATGCAATTTCAGTGGGTAAGTTCCTTGATTATGAGATCCACATTTGACAAGTAAATTGAAGAGATAATGGAAGGAAATACAATTGAACTATTACTTTTTCGCAAGTGAAGTCGTTTTCATTAGTAAATGTACTTACTATGTAATTTTTAGTTGAAACAAGTATAGCTGGTAAAAGCAGGAAGTATATGTGTTACCTATAGAGTACAGAGTTGTCAGTATATTGTTACCAATGTAAACCTCTAAGCAAACTATTACTGAAATAGAATGAATCACGGAAGTTGGAAATAGGTAGTTTCTAATATTAGTTTACAAATGTTTAGAAGAAATAAACCTTGAAAGGGTTTTTAAAAGCAATAGAAAATTGTGATACCTGCTGTAGTATTGGTATTTGAGCATCTACATTAGCGATGAGGTGGCAGCTGATTGTAGCAGTGCGTACAATCTGATTGTTGCAGCACTTTGGTCATGTTCCTGTGCATTATTGTTATGTTCATTGTGAGAAGTTGAGTAAAGACATTCATCTTCTGTCGAAATTGGAAATGGGTGATGTACAATGGAAGAGAAAGTTTGTGGTTTAGGATATATATAAGTCTGTGTTGTAAAAATGAGGAAGAAGAAGTTAAAAGGTGCAACGAAAATAAGACAATGTATGATGTACCTGACTGTATTGTTTAAATGTATGAACTGTGTCTTTGAATTGAGGACAGGTGAAATACAGAAGAGTAGAGAAAGATAGTGTTTGCAATGAACATGTGTTTTCTAGTCTTAAATTTTAAGTAAAGTAAATACAAAAGAAATATAATTTCACAGTGGCAAAACTGAATGTAAGATTACATGTTATATACCTCTGACTAATGAGTATTTCCAGATCCTTTGGCTTTTCCTTTACTGCATTTGAAAGTTTAGTGATAGTCGTTCTACTCTTTTCCTACAGTAAGCGAAATTCATAAATGTGTATTTGACATTATTAGGCACTTTAAATGTGAATCATTCAAGTGTATATGACTATGGTGAGAATTAGGTATACTAAGTGGAAGAAAAATGGTAAAGCTTTGTACATATTTGAAAACTAAAGAAATTAAGTTGTAAGCAAATATAGAAGATTCATTTTTCACCAAAGTTGATCTGTAAATTTAGAGTGAATATGGTTAAGAGGGAAAAAGTATGTACCTTTGATAGAACTGACAGATTTAGTTAAGTCAGTCTTCTAGTTGTACCTTGTATTGTTCTTTCTAGCTGAGTTTATTTGCTGCTTTTTCAACAGTAATGATTTCACAGTTGTAACCCCCAAATATGTGAAGTTGCTACAAAAATTTGAAGAGGTTGAGAGAGCAATTGAAAAGGATAGCTTGCATTTACTTGAGAATTAATGTTATGTGATAAAAGGTAAAGACTCTATGATGTTTGACTAAGCTGAAGCTGTAATGAAATATGCTTGATAAAGATTGTGAAACGAACAATAATAAATTCCATAGAGAATGAAGACCTTTGGAGTGTTGTCTCTGTAGAGTATGCAGCATATAGAAGCAACTATGTTGCTAAATTTAGATAGAAAAAGGATTGATATTGTGAAGACAGAAGGCAAAGGATGGAAAAAAAAAACAAAGCAATACAAAGGAGATTAGCTGGACGCAATTATCATATCAGTGTCTACGACATTAGCAGTTTCACATAAATAGTTAGGAATTAGGTTTAGCGCGAATGTGAAGTCAAAATGAGAAGATGGGTGCATATATAAGTAAAGCTTAAGAATAGCACAAAAAGTATCGTCGAATAACTTTAAGTTCGTGACTAAAATTGAAAAGCATATAGAAATTCAGTACATAGCTGTAAAAAAAAGGTCGAGTAGACAAATATAAGCATAATAATACCTTTATCTGTCGATTTAGAATTTCCAGTTGCATTTGCATATGCTATTGAATCAATTGATGGAGCCATAGGTGGTGACAATTGCTTTTCTTGAAGATGTTCATCAACAGCAAAAACTTTATTATTCACTTGTAGAACATCATCATCCTGCGCTTCCAAATCTTGTAGAATTTTTTGGATCACTGAGATATCGACGGCAGTATATTTACTAGCTTCTTCCTCCTGAAGTCATACTCTACTTTGAAAATCTTTGGACATTTCTAAAGCCTTAACTTTAGTTTTCTCCTTTTTTAGCTTGTTCTTTTTCCTTTGGATATTCTTCAATCGATTGTCCATATTTTAGAAACACAAATATGGAGAATAAATTGAAGGATATGCAAAGGTAAAATGAGGTGCTAAAAAAGGGAAAAGTTGAAGTTGAAGCAAAAGTAAAGATGTATTTGGAAAAGTTGAAAGAGTTGGAAAGTAGAGTATCACTTCAGGAGGAAGAAGCTGCTAAATATGCTGCTGTGGATATCTCAGTGATCCATAAAATGGTACAAGATTTGGAAGCGGAAGATGATGATGTTGTAGAAGAAAATAGTAAAGCTTTTGGTGCCGATGGAGATCGTGACGAAAGGCATCTTTGCTAAATTTTGGTCAATATTTTGGAGAATTAAAATCTCTCTTAACATTGTGAATTTCTGTGCACATTTGTTTTTCATGCTTCATTAGAATTCCTTCAACCAGAGAAAACTCTTTATCATCAGAAGTTGATTTGGGATACGAAATAAGTTTTTGTACAGAAGAAGCTTGTGAAATAGAGGAGGAAACCGTTACTTTGAAGTTGTGCGCCTTTGTTGAGTTCCATGTGCTTGTAGTAAGGGAGTTAATGACCGTTTCTGTCTTAGTAGTCATCGCAAAATCTATTGAAAGTTAATCACAAAAGATTTAGAACATTCCTTTGTTTTCAATGTGCTTATAAAAGATTTATATATATGTATTGAAATGATTTGCGGTAAAATAATGATTCAAAAAGTGTTTGTACATTACCTGTACTGTCATTCAGTAGTTATGTACGTTGACTTAAGTGTGAAATTTGTATTTGAGCAGAGGAAAATGATTTATGTCTTGCAAACGTTCTGATGCAAACTGTGGCTGTAATTTTTTGTGTCAAACAACAATTTCCAGTTAAAGAAAATAAGAAAGAATGGATAGAACGTATATATTTTATATATATATGACGAAAAGTTGATGCTGATTGAGAATACATAGAAAGTAGCTAAATGTATAGTTGTGAAATTAGGCGGAATGTAAATGTAGGTAAATTTGAGAGCCAAGTAATATGAACTATTAAGTCTTACTTACATTTAAAAATAGCTAAAGTAAAATATTTTGAAATGTAAGAATGTGTAGCATGAGGGTGCTTAGTTGTTACATTTGTTTGTTTAAAATGTATCACAAGAATGCTTTTTGAATAATTTCTTGATAAACTACATTATATGTAGAATGATCATTTGTGTCTTCTGTTATAGCTGGGCGTATTAATATTTTCACATTGTTTGAACATTTTGCTCGAGATAAAGCAACATAAAGTTGTCCATGTGAAAAAACTGGTTCACGTAAATATATTCCAACAAAATCTAATGTTTGACCTTGAGCTTTGTTTATAGTCATAGCAAAGCATAATCTTATTGGAAATTGTGTTCTCTTGAAGGGAACTGGTAACTTCTCATCTTGTGATGCTAGTAATGGTATCTTTGGAATGAAGACATGTTTATTTGTAAAATCACCACTGGAAATAGTAGCACTGATAACATGTGACTTAAAATCATGACATATCAATCGTGTACCATTGCATAAACCTTCAGTAGGATTTAAGTTTCTTAATAATATAACTGGACAGTTTTTTTTCAAAGTTAATTTATAAGGTGGTAAGTTAGCAGGATGTAAGGTATGCAAGAAATCTTCAAATTGGCACTGATCAGTTGGTTCTATTGTTTCATCAATAGCTGTGTAGACTGTAGCATCACCGGGAAATCTATGTATAAGCATGTCATTTATTTCATCAACAAAATCATTTTTTGTTGTCAAAATAATACGGGAAGTTATAAATGATGGATTCGAATAGAATGTATGGAAATCAGGATATGTTACATTAAACAAAAGATTCAAAGATTCTATTTCTTCTGTAAAGGGAATAACAAAATTATTGGGAATTTCAATTTTGTTGTTGTTGTTAGTTTTCTCTTGTCCATTTCCAATTCTCATTAAATATGCACAAAATGCTGGATCTGTTTTTGCACGCATGTTTTCAGATAAGCACAATTTCTCTAGATGATTCCAAATATGAGAGTATAATAAACTTTGAGTAATAAAGTCTTCCTTTTTCCCATTACGAACAACAGGAAGTGTTTGTCTGAAGTCTCCACCAAAAACTACAACTTTTCCACCAAAAAGTCCTCTTGTATTCATAAGATCTTTTAAAAGTGTATCAAGAGCTTCGATGGTGTTTCTCTTTGCCATTGAGACTTCATCCCAAACAATTAACTTTGAATCTCGAATTAGTATAGCTAGTGAACTTTGTTTACTAATATTGCAAGTGAAGTTTTCGTCAATGTCAATAGGAATTTTGAAACGTGAATGAGCTGTTCGTCCTCCTGGAAGTATTGAAGCTGCGACACCCGAACTTGCAGTTGCCAAAGCTATGGATCCTTTTGTTCTTATAGCAGCCAACAAAGCTCGATAAAGAAAAGTTTTTCCAGTTCCACCAGGACCATCAATGAAAAAAGCTCCTGATTTATTGGAATATACTCTTTCAAGAATTATGTCATATGCCCTTTTTTGTTCAACATTTAATTTGCTTTGTAAACGTATATCTTCTTCAGAGACTATTATATTTCTTTCGAAATATATTTCTTTGGCCTCATTTGTTGTTTTACAGAAGCTAACATTTCCAAAAATATCTTTGAATTCATTTATGTTATGTCCCATTGAAAGTAGAACTTCATTGATATGATTTAAAACTGATTGCTGGATTTTTTTTTTGGTAATAGTTGAAATGCGCTTAAAATCTTCTGACATAGAGTCTTCATATTTTTTCCATAGATCTTTTGGGTTACCGGGATTACAAAAAACTAATAATGTTGCAAATAATCTTCTTAAACTATAAGGCATTTGATAGCTTACAGCTTCAGACATACATTGAATTAAGTTGTTATCAGAATGTAATAACCCTTTTTTTTCTGCAGCTTCTCTAAATGTAGTGTAACATTTTCCATCAATTGTACGCAGATCTTCGTATGATTTTGGTCCTCTTATGTTCATTAGAAGCAACCTAAGATAATATCTTTCTCCTTCGGTTGGATGACATGTGACAATACGTCCAATAGTAAGGCGTAGTTTTCGGCGTGACCACATTTTGTATGACGATGACCATACAAAGTGTTGGGGAAACTCTTTATATAGTAAATTTAGATTTATAGCATCGTTATGAATTTTGTTCATAACAAAAAATTCTGTTAACATCGTTTTCTTTATCATTGGATTGTTCATTATTTGATAGATAGTTTGGTTATTTTTGAAAGAAACAAATTGTTGTCCATCAAGATGTAATTGCAATTGGCAAACGGCTGGAGTCATTTCACTTATTGAAAAAGCAAAGAGACGCCACGCAGCTTCGGGAGGAGAAACCCATCTAGCAGATTGGTATTCTTTGATTTCATCAATTTCTACATTAGTATCGTTATTATGTACAGAGAATGCAATTTTGTCATGTCCTTTGCAAATATATTTGTAAATGTATTTGATAACTTTAATGTCAGAACATATTTCAACATTAATATGACAATTGAATTTCTTAAGCAAAAACGGATTGTATGGGACAGTCCAAGAATTATCAATGTTGTGTCCTCTAACTTTGATTGGTGCGGTCATTTTTGGTCTCCTGTAAAGAGGATACGAATTTTTTCCTTTGGTTGTTTGCTCGGTAAGTTGCTTTGGATATTTAAATTTACATTTGCCATCTTTCTGCATGCAAGAATTTGAAGGATTCAAATTGCCACAAGGACCATGGATCATGTGCTTGGTCACAAGTTTGTATAGATGACGATCAATATGAGGATCAGGTAATTCAGCACATACAATTTTATCATATGATTGTGGTGTTAGCAATTTATATTTATCAGTAAGTATAATGAGAAAATGGGCATGTGGAAGACCTCGTTTTTGAAACTCAATTGTATACATAAAAGCTGCAATCTTTCCAAATATGTTTTTTTTTTTATATCTGTTTTAAGTTCTTCTACTTTTGCTCTGAATACTCTACTAACTAAATCAGGTCTATTTTGAACTTGTTCCATTGGGTGTAGATGTTCCTGTATTTCAGGCCAACAAGGATTACAAGTCATCGTCAAAAATATGTCGGGTTTTCCAAAATGTTGTACCAAAGCAATGGCATCCATATATCTTCGTCGCATATCTCTTGGGCCTCCTATGAAACTACCAGGAAGGAATTTTTGTCTGCCAATATTGGAAGCATCTCTTTCTCCTTGCCGTAATAAATCAAGAATTCCTTGAAAGGCTTCAACTCTAAAGAGATCTTGATTAAATGAAACAAAATCTAATCTTTGTGTCTCAAGTTTGATATATTGGTCAACTATGTATTGTTGAAAAACCCTTCCAGAATGTAAAGTTTCATTTGGTTCTTCATCTCTTATTTGAAATTTATAGCAATAATATTCACGACAAGAAACAGTGTCTCTTTTTCCTAATCCTTTTGATAAAACTGTAGATTCGATGTGAAGGAGTGTATCAATAGAAGTGATATTGTTTATACTTGGTAGTTGGTCATATTTAGAAGTGTTTGTAGCTTTGGAAGAAGTATATGTGTTGTTGAATTTCTTAATACCACAATGCCAGCCATTTTGACCATAAGGAAACAATAATGGATACTGTAGTGGGTCATAACAACCATAATAGTAATTGACCAATTGGGTTTTGTTACTCTGAGTGTAAATTCGAATATGTGGTGTGGGAATTTTATCATTTAATTGATCTTCAATCCAAATTGCCCCAACTTCGGATGCAGTTGGTAAGTTATATGTTCTTTGGTCTAAATTGGAAGTTGAGTTTAGAGCAATGTAAAATTCAGATAAATTTGGAACAACTGTTAACGATCTCAAAAAAGTAGAATAAGGATTAAGTCTGAGGATATCCATGAGCTTGGTAATAATGAGCTCATTAAGATTAGCTGATAATGTCATTCGATTTGTTAGCTCATTTTCATTATCATAGAAATATAATTGTAAATTTTTGGCTTTTCCTGTCGAGGGTATCAAATCATCAATGAAGTGATACATTTGTCCTTGGACTCGAAATGTATAAATACCATGATTTCTCTTTGCCAATTCTCTATCATAATGTACTCCAAGTGAAGTGAAGGCAAACATGTTATTGTAGGCTCTACTGTAAGTACGAAAATGTTGACATTCTTTTGAATCACCCAAGAAGAAATTGCGCAAATCAGTAGGCATGTTATGAGAGCTGAGCTTAATTGATCCATTATCACAACAAAAACTTGGTGATTCATATTGAAACCTTTTTGCTACACAGAATTTGCAACTTGGAACTTTCTTTAGAAGCAAGTAATCTGTTGGCATTAAATTATCATTTTGTAGAGTGATTTCTAACTTAACTTTGCCTGTGCGTCGTAAAAAGCATTGAGTTGTCACATATAAAGTCAAAAGACTGCATTGTTTTAAATGATTTTGGTAGAAACATGCATACCTTTATTTGCAGTACGTCTTGAATGTAATTTGCTTGCAACATGAGATGTAGTTGATGTTGATCCTAGTATGAGGAGCACAAATATTAAGAGATAGCTAAGTAATTATGACAAGTGAATATAGAGTAAATAATGGAACAAATATTTGTAAACTGACCTAGTTCGAAGGTAGATAAGCAAGTGACTATATGTTCTTGTCTGGTTGAAGTACATGGGACGTTTGTACGTTTTGAAGCTGCAAGTACAAAATGAGGAGAATAAATGTATTAACAGTACATCAGGCAAAGCGGGTAAGTATGGCTGTAGAGTTTGAGAAGAGAGATTTGACCAAAGGAAGATAAGAACATGCGTAGGTAACCTTGTTCAGGAGATAAAGAAGGATTGGTAATTGTAAGAGCAGCAGTACTATTCGATTGACGAAGGGTTTTTTGTCTTTTTGATTCAGCCCTTTTTTGTCTTAGCTGGGATAAAAGCAACTGTTTTCTCTCCGGTGACATTTGTGCATATTTGGTACGTCGCCGTGAGTTTGTGTCAGAAGTTGTTTCCTGGGCAGGCACATTATTTATATTTTCTTCCATTCCTGTTTTAACTAATTGATGATTTGTTAAAATAACGTACAACGTAATGTAAAGGGGGAAAAAAACATACAATGGAGGGACAAAAGGCTTGTCGCAGCAGCAGCCTAATATGGACTAATGACAAACAACATATAAATAGTGCAACATTTTGAGGGAATAATGCATAGAAAACATCTGCAGTTGATTGAATGAGTAGTTGTTTGTACAATGAGTATATCATTTGTTGTGTTTGAAGCCATAAGGCTGTAAAGTACCACAAATGAAACAAAACTCATCGAGTAGAAGATGTTTTGATAGTGTGAAGGTAGTTTGGTAGTTCAATAGCCATATGAATAAGTTGATGCTGGTACGAAGGATGAATCCATTGTTAGTATTATGTAGAACATTTTTGAGCATTGGAATCATGGAAAGGGAGAGCATGAGTTAATTAGGTTGGCCTGCACTGTTAGTAAAGGGAGATAACTGTTGCAAATATTGTGCGACAGTAAAAACATTATATGGTCCAAAAATTTGAGAAGACTAAACAATAGTGTCACAATGATTTACTATTAGCAATAAAATACACTGAAGAGACAATATGGGAAAGAAGTAACACATATTATATGCATTTGCAAATGACCAGTGACCATTTGAAAGCAGCCCAGTTTTATTCATACATGTAAATTGATTTTGGTTAAGAAAAAAGGATAATGCTTGGCTCATCGTATTGGGAAAGTTCCAACAATTTGGAGGAATAGAAATATTAAGAAAAAGCAACGTAATTAGTAAAAATGAATATAGTAAAAAAATTGGAAGTAATATTTCAAAACTGACCTAGTTCAGAGGTGGATAAGCAAGTAACTATATGTTCTCCTGTAGGTAAATCAGATGGTGCAAGTGTATATTTGGAAGCTGCAACCAGAAAGTGAGGGAAATAAACGTATTAATAGTGCGGTAGTTGAATCCTGTAAGTATAGCTATAGATATTCAGAAGAGAGATTGTACAGAAGGAAGATAAGAATATGCGTAGTAAATGATTTAGGTTAAGAAAAAAGGAGAATGGTTGGCTCTTCCTATTGGGAAAGTTCGATCTATTTGGAGGAATAGAAATATTTACAAATACCTACGTAATTAGTAAAAATGAATATAGTAAAAATAGTGGAAGCGATAGTTCAAAACTGACCTAGTTCAGAAGTAGAGAAGGAAGTACCTATATGCTGTCCTACAGGTGAATCAGATGGTACACTTGTATTTTTGGAAGCTGTAACCACAAAGTGAGAGAAAGAAACGTATTAATAGTGCGTTAGTTCAATTGTGTAAGTATAGCTATAGATATTAAGAAGAGAGATTTTATGGAAGGCCGATAAGAATATGCGTAGCTAACCTTGTTCAGGAACAAAAGAAGAAGTGCTAATTGTTACAGCGGCAGTACTATTTGATTGGTGAAGGTTTTTTTGTCTTTTTGATGCAACCCTTTTTTCTCTTAGCTGGGATAAAAGGAATTGTTTTTTCTCCAGTGACATTTGTGCATATCTAGTACGGCGACGGAAATTTCTGTCAGAAGTTGTTTCCTGGGTAGGCATAGTATTTGTATTTCCTTCCATTGCTGTTTCAAGTAGTTGATGATTAGTTAAAAGAAGTTATAGCCTAATGTAATGTGGGAAAAGTAGATACAGCTAACACAGAAGAGGCATTTGGCAGCAACAGTGTAATATGGAGTAATAACAAGCATCATATAAGTAGTAGAAGATTTTGATGGGAGTATGCATAAAGAATAAATCCAATTGATTGAATGAGTAGTTGTTGCTACAGTGAGTAAATCATATGTTGTGTTTGAAGGCATAAGAGTGTAGAATACAGCAAATGAAAATGAACATATGCAATAGAAGATGTTTTGATATTTTGAAAATGATTTGGTAGTTCAACAGGCATATAAACAAGTTTATGTTGGTGCAAAAGACGAATGTGTTCTTATTATTGGGTTGGACAGTTTTGATCAGTTGAAGAATGGGAGGCGAAAGCACAGCCTAATTGGGTTGTTTCACACATCAGTAAAGTAATATAATTTTTGCAAGTATTTAATGATGTTTACAATTGCTAAGAAGAAAAAAGTGAGTTGGTGGCACGAGTTAAGGTAACGGAAAAGTAATATTGTATACCTAACAAAATTGCAGTAAGCATAGTTGCTATGTAATTTGACATACATAGCAACATGATGTAAGTACAAAATATCAGATAAAGCTAAATTTTCTGTAATTAAAAAGACTATGTATTCCAAAATTTTGTGAAGGGTAAACAATACTGTGACCATGATTCATTAATAGCAGCCAAATAGAGCGGAGACAGCATAAGGGAAATAAAGGAAACATATTCTATGTATTTTCAAAAGAGTCGTGAGCATGTGAAAGCAGCCATCTGGTATTCGTATGTGGTAGGTCATTCTGTGGACAAGGAAGGATAATGTTCAGGTGTTGCTAGTGTGAAAGGTGCAGCTTATCTGCATTTTCATCCAATTAAATCTAAAGAGGAGAAGCGGCTAAAACATTGCATGTAGTTCCTACCGTCAAAGGTAGTTATAATATGGTTTTGACGTAGAGCAATATAAAGAGGTTTCATGACTGGTGGTGTAAAGAGGGAGTAGAAGCAACTATTAAGATTATGAGTTTGTGGCAAAACTCTAGAGCAGCAATTGCGTAAAATGTACAGAAAACAGGTGATGGCAAATAAAAGCGAACAGTAGAGGAATTTGTAAAGGTAAAATGTTAAATCAGTGTTTCTCAGGGGTACATAAAGGTAACCGAAAATAGGAGAGGGGAAATAAATTAGACGGGACACTACAGGTGAAGACATTTTCTTTGGATTCTCAAGATGGAAAGTTTGAACGAAAGCTATAGTAATTGTAAATGGAGAAAGAGTAGGATAGTGTGAAGAGTAAATTGTGTGAGAAAATGGTAGGAGAGGAAAAGGAAAAACGCATGCAGGTAAGGGAAAAAAAAGGATATTTGGAAGTAATAGATATGATGTGTAATGAACCATTTGAATGTAGACTAAAGCACTTGCGTATAGGCCCTCAAATAGAAGCTTAGATAAGTGGATTTTGCCTAATGTTTGAAAATGAGGTTTGCAGAATCGTGACCTATTCACATAATATTGTAAGAAAGCGTATAAGAAATTTACAGCGTGGATGAAAAAGTAATGTATCTATAGAGAATATTGGGGGTATGGTATTTATGATATATGCAGTCATAATGTTCGAATGGAGTGAATGTAACCCAGCTAGAGGTAAAGTGCAATAATATTGTAAGTAAATGCATAATGAACTGTGCAGTTTAAGTATTCATAATAACTGACCTCTATCTTGAAGCGGTTATAAGAATTGTCTAGGAAGATGAACAGATTTAACGCAGATGATAGTGAAAACGGGTTGCTGAGCTAATTGAGTGAACTCATTAATGCAAGAAAGTGATATTGACAGTAAGGAAAACATAAAGATGAAGATCATGGAAGCCCATGGAAATGTTTCTTTTATGGTTGATGTAAATCATAAGAAAGGTTATAGTAATAGCTATAAAGAATTGGTACACTGATTGATAACATTATCTGTTCAACTGAAAGAAAAATAAAATTGTTAGTTGAACTGAGTCTGGCACTTCTGTGTTCTGCGGAATTTTGAACAGTGGTAAACAGTGGATTGATTATTTTCGTGTAGGGGAAGAAAAGAGGGAAGAAAGAAAGAGCTTTCATAGTAGTTGTTGTACAATTTGAAGAACTTTATTAGATAAGATCATGAACAATTGTGTGCAACGAAATGGAGAAGGCCGGAACGAGTTAAATATTGGGCAGAAAGCTGACACTACGTTGAGGTGGGACAAACAGATGTGAAAAAGTTGCTCTATTAATTTGCATAGGAAGCCAGAAAAAGTGGAGAGTGAAGTTATGATAGAGTATAAAATTGAACTGTGTCTGCCTTTTAAATCTGTGTTTTCATTTGCACATGCATATATATTATATATTGACATGACTATTGCACAGCTATAAGTGTCTAATATACAAACTAATTTGGCAAAATTATGGAAATGAAGGTACAGCAGCAGAGTTGAAGTGATTCAGCTTTCAGTGTAAACATTTGGTGTCACACTGCTAAACGTGGGACTTTGTTGTATAGTAATTTTATCATGTGAAGCCTTCATTTTCTATTGGTGCCACAAGTGAGTTTTAGGCTTTTATAAATATCTTCCGTTATCGTCTCATATTAGAGCAAGATTATCGTAGCCTCTTTAAGCGTACACCCTACAATGCAGTGAAGTAGCACATGTGTGAGGCATTGTGTGAAATGATTCCATTTGCAAATGGAAAGAAGGAAAGAGGCCGGAATATAAAGCATTATATTTTCAGTAATTGAAAGCTGAAGCAGAAGCTGAAGAAAGAAAAGAGGAAACACTGAATGTGAATTATGCAAGGTGTTTTGTTAAAGAAAACCAATGTTAGCCTTTAGCCAATAAGTTTGAAGTTGTCCAACGAAACATGGGCAGTGTATTTGCTACGTAAAAGTACTGATATAGTACCTTTTAGCTCAGCGGTTGATTCTGGCTGAAAAGAACTGCTCAGATACAAAGAGAAGAGGGAAATCTGTGTCTGTCCATTATCAATAGACAAAGTGGAGAACTGAAATTTTGGTGAACTTTAATTTGAAGGCTAGGAGAGTATGTGGAACAAATATAGCACCTTGCAGTTGTAGCTGTTACTATTGGGGCCTATGACATATAAACTGCAGACGCGTAATAAACATTGTATGGTGTATTAAAAAACCAAATAAGGAAGAGCAAAAAACAGAGAGAGCAGTCGTATGAGCGTGGAAGTACATTGATGTGTTAAACTGGTAAGGCACTTTAGCGGAGGTAAAGTAAGAGAGGAAATGAGGTAAGAACAGAAAGTGAAACAAATAGGAACAAGTTACAGTGGAAGTAGATGCAAAGGAAGGATACAACTTTCAAATATATTTCGTGGGGGTAAATATATAAACAGCAAACATGTAGCAGAAACAAATGATGTACCTTTTGTATCATTCACACACTAAGGAATATGTTGTAGAAAATCTGCAAGAAAAGGGAATAAATTTTGTTAGTTTGGATGTGAAGAGGGTACAGAAGTTGGCAATTTTGTACAAACTTTCTGTGCTTCTGTAGGAATACAGGACGTAGGAAGTAGCAAAAGAAACAGTAACTAAACAATGCTTCCTCCTTTGAATTGACACTGGGAAACAAAAGTAAAGTAAAGGATGAAAGTTGTATTTTTCATTATAGTGTCTCTTTTTGCTATGTTATTTTGTTGTGTCCTATGTCAGTGCAATATGTAAATGTTGTTTATATTGTAAGGACATTTAATTGTGGAAAAAGAAATGATAAGCAGATGAAAGAAAGTAAGGATAAGCTTAGAAGCAACTATTTCCCTACAGTGGTACTGCTAACAAATAATGATTTTGAATAGCCAGTAACAGTAAGTGCACAAAGTTGAAACTTCAATTAAAAGAGTTGCAGGAAAACTGATGTGCAAACAGTGGAAACTAAATCAGTATTAATTAAAAGAGTAGAGTGAAAAGTGATGCGCAAATAGTGGAAACGAAATGAGTAAGAGAACCAGTAAATTAGCAGCACAAATGAAGTATGACTATTTAGTCGTAGTACCATTATGAGAGACGTTCCTACTGGAGTGACTAATAGAAGTGAGTGACATAAGAATTGTGACTGTACTTGGAATGTTGTAGCTACAGGGGAACAACACTATGAGACAATAGCTCCTAGGTCTAGGAGATTGTATAGTTGATGCGAGAAAACACATAAGGTACCTGTGATGACCGGTGGGATGTCGTGAATCTTGTGGAGGGGGTAGGCTGCATATACGCTTTGCGCTGGCAGTTGAAGCAATCGGTCTAAGGTGACGGTAATGAAGATGCTGCTGCATACGCTGCAGGCTGTTGTGTATCAGTGGTATCTGAAATTGTATACATTATGAGAGAAAACAGATAAGGTACCTGTGAGAACGTGAGGGATGTGTGTGAATCTTGTGGAGGCCTATTTCTTAGCAAAGCACGTGTAGAGGAAAAAATTGTATTCTTCTTCTTCCTACCAGTGATTTAGTTATTATTTTAATCTGTCGATATAATTTGCATTTGCAGAACGAATCGCATACGTTTTTTGATGTGATAATGAAGCAAACACATGCTTTTAAGTTATGAAGATATAGACTCCATCAAAAGCTCTTGTTGTATTTGTCAAAATTTTGTATGTCAATATGTTATCGTGATTAGACTTTCTTATTTTTGGTGAGTTCTATCATCCGTTGAGAAAAATAGGACCAAAAAAAAAACTTGTATTTTGTAAAAAAAAAAGCAATAAATTGGTCCATGTGAGAAAGCATATAAGGTACCTGCGAGCAAGTGTGGGATGCATGGGAATGTTGACGACTACGTAGCTGCTATATACAGTTTGCGTTGACAGCTAAAGGAAGATCCCTCTAACGTTGGGATAATGAAGAGGCTGCTGCAGACTGTGCAGGGTGGTCTGTATCACTGGTTTTGTATATTTGAATTGGAGGGAATTTCCTGTGAAACAAAGTGATTATTAAGGAATATTGAATTGCGGCAAAGCGAATACGAAATAAGCTACAACTACATATGGAACAGATGAAATGAATGAGTAATTATATTAGAGTGAATATTTTCTTTCCTTTTGGCAATGAATTTTTGTGGAGAACTATTGAGGGAACCGAAAGCGAAGACATGTAAAACTTCTGAATACCGAACACGTGAGGATATAGCATATGTCAGAAATGAGTAAATGTTTAAGCAGGAAAACAAAGGTTGAGATGAATGCGGGAATGTCCATGTAAGGCCACTGAGACGAAGGTGAAACTACGATTTGCAGGGAAAATTTGATGAGTTTATGAACGGGCAATAGGATTCACTGTAACATTAACATGAAATAGATTTACAGAGCTTGAGATGGAAAACGGGAAAAACCAGCAGAAAATATAAGACTGTGAAAGCGCAGAGAATAGGGAACATAGAAATGGAAAACGCATTGCAAGCATAATGTCTGAAGCATTGAAAGGGCGTGGTTCGATGGTGAACACAGTGTAATAGACAAATACATGCAATTATTCATCAGAAGTTTCCAGTACATGCATACAGTATAATATGGCTCAATATAATGTACAGGCGCGAATTTAACAATCAGAGAAAGAGCAAAACAGAACACAAATTAGGAATGGGAGAAACAGCAAACGATGGAAGAAACATGCAAATTTTACTTAAAGCATGAACAAGTATCTGCGCAGGTTGTCCGAGAGAAAAAGAAATCTTCAGGAAAGGTTGAGAGAGAGATTTAAAGGCTGTAGAGAAATAGGAAACAGTAAAGAACAGATGGAGTACCTGCGCAGGTCATCCGAGACAAGCCGAAACGCTGAAGAAACCTTCAGAGAGAAACGTAGAGGCTGCAGACAAAGCGAAAACAATAAAGAACAGGTGGATTCGCTATTGAAGAGTTCAGAGGTACAACGAAGAGTTGAGAGGGAGAGAAATTAGGTTCGCTCAAACCACGAAGACGCACCTGCAGAGCTCGTAGGAGAGAAACCGAAATCCTCAGCAAAGCCTCAGCGACACCTATAAAGTCTGTAGAGAAAGAGAAAACAGTAAAGAAGAGATGGAGTCGCCATTGAAATTCCGGTTAAACGATGACGAAGAACCTGCGCAGTTCGTCGGAGATAAAGAGAAGCCTTCACGAAAGCTTGAGAGAGATGTACAGAAACACAAAAGAGCAAAGAAGAGGTGGCCTCACCATTGAAGAGTTGATGAGAAGCAAAAAGAACAGCGGAGAGGGAGAGAAATTAGGGTTACAAATTTCAGAAACTTCTAGAGAAAGTGAAGGGGAAATGAGAGAGGCGCTTATTGATGCACAATTAGTACTACGTTTGGTACAATGAAAAGATGCATTGTTGGTCCTCTAAATGTACAAGTTTTAAATGTACAATTAGTACTGCCTTTAGTACAGCGAGCATATGCAGTGTTGGTCCTTTTAAATGTACAATCAGTACTGCCTTTGGTACAATCAGCAGATGCAGTGTTGGTCATGTTGAAGTGGCACTTCTAAATAAGGGTAATATATAATAATAATATAATATAATCATCTTGTGATAGGTAAAATATAACAATATTTTTATGAACTTGTTACAAAATGAAACATTACGTTTTTTTTTTTATAATTTTATTATAATCTTAAGTGTATTATCTACCTTGTACGTACGTATATGTATGTGCTTAGACATTTTTAACTGAAATGGACGTTCAAGAGATGATCGAGAACCCCCCCCCCCACCAAATTGCTTAGGGGTTGCACTATGTTGCGTGGACGAGATCTTCTCTCCTTTTTGAATTCTTTCTCCCACACATTTTTTTTATCTTCTTTCAATGAGGAGAAAATAATAATTTTTCATATGGATAAAAAGTTAAATTTTCATTAGAGTCACATGTATTATCTACATATATATATGTATGTGCTTAGATATAAATTTCACTTTTTGTTTATGCCTATTTTTTTTATCATCTATCTATATAAATAAGTAAAAATTATATAAAGCACATAGTATAATAAACAAATTACTTCATGTCCCTACTTTTTCATAAATTACGAAATTCCCTTCTTTTTTTTGTGTTGCGGATTCTTTAATATGCAGTCGGATACTTTAATTAAGAAGCTGTAATTATCAGGTCGGTGCGTTAAAAAAGGGATTTTAACAGTTTTATGCGTTAAGTAAGGGATTTAAAAATTAACTGCCACAATTCACGCATTAGTAATTTTGCCTAATAATAATGATCTATGTTACTATTTTATGATTCATGTCTAATAATTCTCAAATTTGATACTTTATGAAGTACTTTTAGGTTACTATTTTATGATGGAATAAATGAATAATGTTATGTTTTGCTATCTGGCAACATTATGTGATTGTCAATTTATTATAAAAATTAGATTGGTATACTATGTGCTTTTTATAATTTTTACATAGATTAATAGTGCCAAA
>JAJONQ010044594.1:0-31455 GCA_036250385.1 Solanum microdontum | reverse complement strand
ATGGGATAGGGAGATTGCTACTAGATACCCCACCTCAACTCACGGATGAGCATCCATCTCAAGAGATTGTTACTAGATACCCCGCTTCAACTCCCGAATGAGCATCCATGTCAATTTATATCCTCTCGGTGCTTAGAGTTATTCCCCATGGAGTACTTAACATTTATTACATTAGTCATCATTTATTGGATAAGAGATTGTTACTAGATATTCCACGTCAACTCCCGGATAAGCATCCATCTCAAACCCAACATTCATTCATTAGATAGCTCATAGATTCAAAGATGACAATAGCCTTTCAACTAAGAATCCCATATTGTGAGAAAGTCCTTGCACAACATGTCACTATCATTCAATAGAGTACAATTGAAAGTAGCCTTTCAATCAACCCATCATCATTAACATAATCATAGAAACTTTATTCATTAGTCATTCATGAGTGTGTGTATGTGAGAATAACCTTTCACATAGTTCAACATCATTCATAAGTGTTAATAGAGAAATAACATTCAATCATAACACAATTACATTCTAAACATGATCACATTAACTTCATTGGATTCACATTCATATACAAGATATCATGATAATAACTCAATTCCTCATACTATGCCTTCAAGGCCATGAATCCCAAATCATCAACACAACACCAATTTACTATAATTAAGGCATGCATAATGATACAATTCAATAACCCAAAGCAATTTAGACATATTCCATTCATAAGATTTCATAATCATCAAACCCACTTCATAGAGGCAAAATTTAGGAAATTGAGAGAATTCATGGGTTCATAGAGTATTTTCATCATAAATCATCAATTAAATACTAATACAATCATAATATGTCATTAATAACTATTTGAAAACGTTTGGTGGAAGAACCCATGAGATTGAGTAAAACTTAGGTTTTTGATAACTTGAAATCACCTTGCAATTGGCTCCTTGAATGAAAAGTTAAACAAGTATGAAAATTACCATACCTTTCTATTGATTCCCACGATATTTGAAGAAGAAACACCTTGACTCCACAAACCCTAGCTTCAACGGCTCCCTTTTTCTTGCTTGAGTTTAGAGAGAGAATTTTTGAAAGGAGGAACTCTTTGTTTTGATTTGGGGAAATAAGGAGTAAATAACTTGTTTTAGGAGTTAAAACTATATATACTAGTGATGTATAACTTTTAAAAACAACCCCATTAACTAATTAGTAAAATAGGAAATTACTAATAAGGCCCTTAACTAGGCTGTCTTGTTCAGGGACCCCGCCTTAGTTCACGACTCGTGAAGGGGGACCACGGCCCGTGGTCATCTAGGCAGTAGCCACCTTCAACTTGCCAAGCCTTCATGAGGCCAAGTCATGACCACAAGACCTCCCACGATCCATGGTCAAGACCACGGGTCGTGGTGAAGGTCTTGGTCTTGACTTAGGCTTTGTGAAGGCAAGGCCTTGGTAAAGCCTTAAAGCCTAGACACCAAGTAATCTTCACGATTACTTCTACGGACCATCAAGGGCACCACAGCTCGTGGTGGTGCCCATGGTCTTGAGTTAGTAGCTACCGCAGCTAGGCACAACTCCCTTGGCTCTAAGGGGTCTTCACGGACCATTTCACAAACCGTGGTTATGACCACTGGTCGTGAAAGTTGTCGTGAACCCTGGCAGTGCTTGGTCAAGGGTTTGGCAGCCTTGGCCTTTGGCTAGGATTTACCCCCCTTGCCTTGGCACATGCCCTTGCAACCCTCAATACAAACCTAAAAAGATCTTTCAACTATGGAGTTTAGCACGTACCTTGACGGTGACCCTCATGATTAGGCTCTAGTTCATCCTACCATTTTCTAAGTCGTTTCATTAGCCCCCCCTTAGGAACATTCATCCTTGAATGACACTTTAAACACATTAAGGGATAGCGACTCAAGACTAGCAGCCCATCATGCATGCAACATTATAAACAATGCACAAAATCATTGGAGGAAATATCAACTCCACATCAATAAGCTCAATGCAACACAAGAAAGTAGGAACTACATCTACAACCTCATTATGCACAAAAACATCAACATTTCTCATTTCGTTGGAGGAATTTACTTCTCCAACTCACATCATGCTCACCCTAGCATCATTAAGCATATTATGCAACTCTTCATAAAAGCACATTTATGCATGTTCAACAATCAACCTCATGAAGCATATAGACAACTCATACTAGATGCACATCAACATGAGGAACACAGTTTATGAAAACTCATATTCTCATATAAACATAAACTCATTCAGAACATGCATAACATAAGGAGACCATGGAGACACGTATTCACACATGACTCCAAATCATGAAACAAGATACCAGGAACTCTTGGTCTCAAGCTTGAATAAGAATAGAAGGAAAAAGATAAGGATTTCACAACTCTCAACAACCTTACTATTCAACATACTATACCCCACTTAGGAGTAAACCCAACTAAGGCTAACATGAAAAACAACATAAGAACCTCAATACAACATTCACAACCAAAAGGAACTATCACTTACCGGTACCTTCATCCAGATTAGCTCCTTTATCCTTGTTAGCTAGAGTATAAAAATGGTTCAACTTTGGAATATCAAGATCAGGGCCTTTAAGAGAAGCTTGTTTGGTCTCTCTCCCTTTTGTCGAGAGTGTTGGGCAATCTCTCATCTTATGACCCTTCTTTCCACACCCAAGCCACCCATCCCTGCCGTCAAGGCACTCATCCAAATGTTGCTTCCCACACTTGGCACACCTAGATCTTTTGAAAGAAGAACCACTTCCCTTCCCTCCTTGAGATTTAGGGTTAGACACCCTATCATTGTTGACCATTTGGGAATCTTGGTTGGAGAACCTCTTCTTGGACCTTGGTTGACTTTGTTCGTCGGACCTAGACCTCTTTGATGAGTCCACAAATTGGACTCATTTAGGGTTTTATTATGATAGAAATAGTGTCCTCGAATGCTTATTTTGTCTCAGTATCTGATGAAAACTCTTAAGTTTCAGGTAATTGAAGTATTAGTGGAAGCATGGACACTTAGGTGCAAAAAAAGGAACAAAAAGGCTAAAAAGAACGAAGAAGGTGAAGCCTGAGCATCGCCAAGCACCTTTGGCGATTCGCCGAAAGGACAGACTCCGGCCTCTGTTCCAGTATGCGAAGCCCTAAAGGAAGAGGATAAAACGGGCGATGAAAGGAGCAGTCGGCGCTTCGCCAAATAGTTCCACGAATCAGTACTATACTGCCCAATGGTCTAGAACGTGAAGATGTTGAAGGCAAGCACTAAACGGTGATGAGATAGAAGAAGGGAGAGTCGCCGAGTCATTCGGCGAACTCGACTAACCTCGCCGAACTATCCGCCAATACTAATTTTTGATGGCTATAAATACTAAACTTCTTATTAATTTTTAAAAGTTCCAAACCATTATTATAATTTTCACAATAGAATAGTACTTTTTTTAGATATTTTCTCTCAAGTTTGGAGAGGGTTTTGTGGGAGACTTGAAAAGAGAGGGATTTCATCTTCCCCAAGTTAGAAGTGGGTCTTCTCCATTCTTCTTCCTTTGCTTAAATCAAGGTTTAATTTCTTATACTCATTTGATTTTAGTATCATTTTAGGTGTATTTTTTTATTTCTTAATGTGTGGCTAAAACCCCCCCATTTTTGGGGTGTGATTTAGCAAATATGTGTTGTTATTGTTATTGGGTCTTGCTTGCTGATAGGTTAGATGTATTTTAATGGTGATTTCACCTAGTGGTTGTGGCTTAATTTAATGGGTTTGTAGTTGCAAATACAAAACCACCCATGTGTTTTCGGCTTGCCCAAGAGGGAGGTTGTGAAACCAAGACCACTAGACTAATGTCCTAAAGAGTGGGTCGACATGAGGTTCAGCCCGAGAGGGTGAGCCCTAGTTCCATATCCTAACACTTAACTCGATAGAGTGAGTGGGTTAAGGCGTAGGTTGGTCTTCATGCGGCAAATAGGTGTCCCAGAGGAACCCGTTTGAAACGGGGTAAGTTGCCCAAGAGGGAACTTATTTCCATGTAAAGCTTAGCCTAGTCACTATTATCTTGCAAATTTCCTATTGAAAGCTTGTACCCAACAATTTATTTCAACTTGTATTGCGGTCACACCCGAAGAACATTTTCCCATACTTGATTTTCTTGTTAATTTTTGCTGTTTTTACTACTTGTGACAAAACCCCCAATTGATATTTGACACTTTTGTGTCACCCCCTTTAATTTACAATGTTTTTAATCACTAATATGTTTAGCTACGACTAGTTGGAGCTTAATTTTATTTTTCTATCAATTCTCAAACCCACTCCCTTGGGACACGACCCCAACCTTTAGTTGGGTTACTATACTATTGATGATCGTAGACATTCGAATCATAGGTTAGTGTCGTTGGTCACGATAAGCATCAAAATGGTGCCGCTGCCGGGGAGTGGTGTTATTTGAGAATTTTTAGGTTAATAGAGTTTCTGTTCTTCTTAGTTGTAGTTCACTAACTTAATTCTTAGTTTTGGTTTGTGATTTGTCGGAATCTAAACAAGGGAAAGCAAGAAATATTCGGGTGCTAATGAAGTTTCCTCCATTAGAGGTAATGATGTATCGGGATCGTATCCTAACCTTCAAGCAATTAGAGGATGAGCAGATCCATGAGACATGGGCAAGATTCAATGAACTGCTAACTCAATGCCCCATTCATGAACTTACCGATACAATCCTCCTTGATTGCTTCTACCGGAGTCTTGGCCCCAGAAACAAGATGTTGGTTGGCCAACTCCTTCCTAGTGGAGCATTAAAGAAGTCATATATAATAACAGTCCAATTACTTGACAATTTGGCTAAAATGAGCCAAGAGGTTGAAAAAGATCTCCTGATGACCACACTAATGACTCAAATGGATGTGTTAAAAAAGAAATATGGTGAAGGTCGAAGCTCATTGCGAAAGAAAGGATAAATACACCCCCCTCAAAATAGAAGAAACAATGAGAACAAGGAGATCAAGAGCATCAAGGAAATGCTCTCAAGAATTCTTCGCAAGGTGACCGAGCAAGACTAAGAGCTGGAGGTATTGAAATAAGACATCGAAGGAATGAAACAAATTATTTGGTCTCATTCTAAAGTTGTCCACTACTCGAGGACCTGATGAGGGATGCGTTGCCTCAACTCCATCCGCAGAGAAACATGGGGTGGCCTAATGAGCACCTGGCCAACCCCAACAACAAAACTTGAGCAAAGATTTGCGTCGTGCCACGACGATAAATAAGGCGCTTCTTGGGAGGCAACCCAAGGTCTTAAATGTTTAGGATTTTACTTTTATGAATAATGGTGTGTTGTGTTGCAGGTTGAAACGAGGAGAGTGTGGAAAATATTAGGTTGGCGAGCAGAAAGTCCATTCCACGAGTCGCCAAACAGGTCTGTGAGCCTGAGTGGATTCACCATTTGGCTCAATACAAGAGTTGTACAGAGCCTGTAAAACTCAGCGGACTCAAAAAGCAACTCGGCGCATCGCTAACAAGTTTGGTGATCTTGATGCAGACCGCCGAATTCACCCAATGACAATTGAAGATTTCTGAAGAAAGGGTGGGATAAATAACCACTCGGCGAATCGCTGAGTGGGTTGGCAAGTGCGACTAACGTCGCCAAATGGACACAAATTGAACAACATATATTGCCATCAGGCACACTTCTTCATTCTTTCTAATGTTCAAACTCCATAACTTCACACCAAGGTAGTAATTTACATTCTCTCACCTTAAAGTAGTACTTTAGTCACAAATTAGCACTTGGAACTCAGATTTGTGTTGCCGCCTAGCATTACAATTTTGTTTACTCATCAAAAAGGTTAGTTTATGAAAAACCCTCATTCACTTTTGAATAGTTCAACCTCATCTGCAATCTAGGATTCCATTGATGCGTGTTAGATCTCTCTGATATGAGTATAAATTTTCGAGTACCTGCTTCTGATTTGTAATTGGGATCTATTTGATTTTACTGTTCGAATTCCTTTTTCACTCTGCTTACCTTAAATCTAAATAAGGAAAACTATGCATAATGGGTGTTGACCATGAATGGGTGCTATGGGTCTGGGCTGAATTTCATTAATGCATGGTTTAATTTTACTTTTGAGGTTTATGTGATCGATGTTGAAAAGTGAGTTGAATCTCAGGCACGTTAAGTCAGTCGGCGAGCTGAGTTGAGCTCACCGAATCACTCGGTGGTTTGCCTACTAGCCCTAAATAGCCTTTAGGTGGTGCCCATGGTTCTCTAGGCAGTAGCCTCCGTCAACTTGCCAAGCCTTCATAAAGCCAAATCATGACCACGAGACCTCCCACGATCCGTGGTCAAAACCATGAGTCGTGGTGAAGGTCGTGGTCTTGACTTAGGCTTTGTGAAGGCAAGGCCTTGAAGTCTAGACACCAAGTGATCTTCATGATTACTTCTACGGATCGTCAAGGGCACCACGGCTCGTGGTGGTGCCCGTGGTCTTGAGGCTGTAGCTACCTAAACTAGGCACAACTCCCTTGGCTCTAAGGGGTCTTCACGGAGCACTTCACGGACTGTGGTCATGACCACTGGTCGTGAAGGTGGTCGTGAACCCTGGCAGTGCTTGGTTAAGGGTTGGGCAGCCTTGGCCTTTGGCTAGGCTTTGCCTCCCTTGCCTTGGCACATGCCCTTGCAACCATCAATACAAACATTAAAAGGTCTTTCAACTATGGAGTCTAACATGTACCTTGACGTTAACCCTCATGATTAGGCTCTAGTTCATCCTACCATTTTCTGAATCGTTACACTAAGTTGAGGGTGGCTAATTCAAAAAGTTACCTTGATCTTGGCTCAGGTCCGACATCGGATATTGTGCACCTCAACTCATGCAAAATACATAAGTTAAGGGTGGCTATGAAAAAGGAAACCAAAAGAAAAAAGGGTATGAAAATTTTTGTGTTGAAGAGAGAAAAAGAAGAGATAGAAAAAGACGTGACTTTGTGCAAAACAAGCAAAAAGAGGAATAACAAAAGTGCTGAACGAAATAGAGAAAAATAAAGTGAAAGAAAAAGAAGAAAGTAAAAAATAAGAGTTGTAAAGTCAAAATTCACATCCGTGCCAAAAAGAATCAAGGGAAAGAAAAGAAAATAAAAAGATGTCAAGAATTGGTTGAGAAAAGAGGTAAAACACCAATGTAATGTCAAGGAGGGCACAAAGTCACTAAAAAGTACCCAAATATATCCTACCTGACCCTGAACCTACGTTATAAGCTAAGAAAGTCCTATAGTGATCCTAGTTACTAGTTTTGAGTGTCTATACAGTGAAAATAAAGGCAAGCCTATGGTATGAAGCACTAACTTTACTTGAAGTCACTTCTAAGCGTGAGTGTTGAATGAATCCTAAAACTATAAATTCATTTCTATTGTTTGAAAAAGGATTTTGTTTGAAGTGAGGGCACTAGTTGCATTGTTGGAGAGTTGGTACCTTGGTGATTGTGAAAAGTGTACTATTGGTTGATCTATGTCATATCTTGATCTGCATGAGTTAGCTTGTTGACTCTAGATGAAAAGGTTTGCACTAAGTGAGGGAATAGATATCCATATGATTTCTTGAGTTTGTATGTTTGCTTCTACACAAGTGTCGTTTAGAGTTTTAATGCGTCGCTTGAAGACAAACACCGAGTTTAAGTTGAGGGTGTTGATATACCGTGATTTTATGGTATTTTTGATACATTTCACTTAGAAGTTATGTGTGTCTAGGGCTATATTGTATTAGAAATAATATTTTATGTGTTATGTGTGGAGGAAATAGGCTTGGATACGGTTGATTGAGATGAAAGCTGAAATCATGTAGAAGGAGGCACCCGCAGACTTGATCCACGGACCTTAAGCCCTTTGACGGATCGTCGATGGTAGGCGTAGATGGAGCATCAGGGAATTATGACTATGTGTGGAACTAGGAAGCAACCCGTCCTACACATCCGTCATTGATGAACTGGAGTTGAAATTCCAATACCTGATGAAAAATCCTGAGTATAGAACCATATAAGGGACCTACGGACCGTAGGTCGACCCATGGTCTGTAGATCGAGTCGTCGAATGAAGCCGCGTCCCATAAGTTTATTTTCTTATTTCATTTTCTTTTTAGTTGGGACTTGTTTTTCTATAAATAGGAGTTATAAACTTCGTTCTTCTTAAGTTAGACAATATTGTAAACTTTTGGCTTTTGTGTTTTGGGAATTAACTTGCAAACTTTAGCAACTTGATTTTCAGAATTCGTTTTATGAGATTTCGACTTTGGATTTCAATTTCAGATTTCAGATTTCTTCTACTCTAATTGTAAGTTCATGAATTCTTTTTATCAAAATATGAATTGTGTTCTTTCAAGCATGAGTAACTAAATCCACAACTAGGGTTGTCGAAACCATGAGCAATTAACTACGTATGAATAATTAATTCTTGAATAGTGTTTATGCATGTATTGGTAATTTATTTGCTTAGAAGTCTTTTTAACGGTTGCAAACGTTAGAACTCACCTCGTTCCTACTTGCCGGACCAAGGAGGTAATGAATGAGAAAATAATTAGCAACAATGATTTAGTGGATGCTATCTAATAGTCTAATGTCAATTGGTGTGAGGGTGAAAACTAAGTCATACATTGATGTGATATCTAATCTAAGGTAAAGGTAAGGGATGGTAAAGTATACACTTCTAGCCGAACCAAGGTGCGTAGTGAAATTCCCTATTTGGAGGACCAATCACTTAGGGATACCTAACTTACCAACTTTGCATGTAAAACACTAGGAAATGATTGCTATTATTAGGATTACCGCGTTAAGAGCTTATGGGGAACACATATGCCCTAGTTTCTTTCTCATATTGATAACAACAAAGTTGACTCTTGCTTACTTGTTACTTAATCAATAATCTGTTACTTGTTTACAAAATCCCCCCTTTATTTACTTGTCTCGGAAATAATTTGACCAAATGGATATAATAGTGAATTAAGTTTAAGTCTGAACCATATTCCACGTGGGATCGACCCCAACCTACAAGTTGGGGTTCTTTACTTGATAACGATCAATTATAATTCTTTAGGAAGGTATAATTTGAGTGTATCACTCATACCAATTCTTTCTTATATTCTTCTACATGAGCAACAATACCCATTGATAATCGGCTAAGAGCATCAGCTACCACATTTGCCTTACCGAGGTGATAGAGAACACTCATATCATAATCCTTAAGTAACTCAAGGCACCTTCTTTGCCGAAGATTCAAATCCTATTAAACACATATTGCAAACTCTTGTGGTCGATAAACACATCTACATGCACACCATACAATCGCCGCTAGTTCAAGGTCATGGGTAGGATAATTCTTCTCCTGAATTTTAAGTTGCCTTGAGGCATAGGCAATAGCTTTCCCATTTTGCATAAGTACACACCCTAGTCCATCTCTCGAGGCATCACAATAAACAACAAAACCATCTGTCCTTTCCGGTAAAGTTAACATTGGAGCGGAAGTAAGTGTATCATTCAACTCTTGGAAACTATTCTTACATGCTTCGGACCATATGAACTTAGCCATCTTTTGAGTGAAAGCCGTCAAAGGAGACACAGTGGAAGAGAATCCCTCATCAAACCTTCTATAATAACCAGCCAAATCCAAGAAACTTCTAATGTCAGAAGGAGTTAGAGGTCTACGCCAACTCTTGACCGCATCCTTCTTTTTAGGATCTACCTCAATACCCTTACTTGAAATAGTATGACCAATAAAAGATACAGACCTTAGCCAAAACTCACACTTGCTAAACTTTGCAGAAAGTTGTTGGTCTTTAAGACTTTGCAGCACGATCCTCAAATGATCAATATGCTCATTTTGACTTCTTGAATAGATCAATATATCAATAATGAACACAATCACAAACATCTCAAGGTATTGCCTAAACAGCCTATTCATCAAATCCATAAACATCGCCAGAGCATTAGTCAACCCAAATGACATTACCAAAAAGTCATAATGACCATACAGAGTTTGAAAAGCTATCTTCGAAATATCATCCTCCTTCACCCTCAATTGGTGATAACCCAATCAAAGATTAATCTTAGAGAAATAACTTGTTCCTTGAAGTTGGTCAAATAAATCATCTATCCTTTGAGAGAGGATATTTATACTTAATGGTTACCTTATTCAACTGACGATAGTCAATACACATACGAAGAGTACCATCTTTCTTTCTAACGAATAAAATTGGAGATCCCCATAGAGAGATACTTAGTCAGATGAAACCCTTATCCAACAAATCCTTCAATTGTTTTTTCAACTCCTTAAGTTCTGTCGGAGTCATACGGTAAGGAGGAATAGAAATAGGTTGCGTATCTGGGAGAAGGTCAATACTGAAGTCTATTTCCCTTTTGAGAGGAATACTGGGTAAATCATCAGGGAACACTTCCGAAAACTCATTAACAACGGAGACCGACTCTAGATTAGGGGTTTCTGAATCCACACCCCTCACCCTTACTAAATGGTAAATGCAACCCTTAGAAATCATCTTTCTAGCTTTAAGACAGAAGACAAACTGACCCTTAGTCATAGAATTTCCCCCTTTCCACTATAGGACAGGCTCATTCAGTAATTGAAACTTGACTACACGAGTTCTACAATCGATAGAAGCATAACATGAGAACAACCAATCCATACCAAGGATAACATCAAAATCTAGCACATCAAGCTCTACCAATTCAACAAGAGTAACTCTATGGGACAAGGAAACAAGAAACTTTCTATAGACCCTCTTAGCCACAATAGAGTCACCAACATGAGTAGAGACAGAAAAAGGTCTAACAATACATCGGGAAGAATATCAAACCTCATAGACACATATGGCGTCACAAAAGAAAAGGTAGCACCGGTATCAAGTAAAGCATAAACATCAAGTTGGAAAACTTTCAACGTACCGGTAACCATATCGGGAGAACCCTATGATTCACCGTGAGTCTGAAGTGCATAGAATCAATTTTTCTTAGTAGCATTGGGACCCGAACCACTAGGAGGAGCTTACTTGCCCTCTCTACCTTTAGTCACAGGCATTGGGCAATCGCTCATTTTATGACCACTCTTACCACACCTAAAGCAACCATCCATGCTGGCTAGGCCCTTACCCTCGTGCTTTGTTCCACACCTAGTACAAGTAGACATAGGCAATGAAGATCCACTACTATTCCCTTCTTGAGGCTTAGCGTTAGACACCCTATCTTTTTTGAACTTAGGAGGAGCATTGGAGGAATCTTGACAGAAAAACTTTTGTCGAAATCTAGGACGACCATGTCAATCGGACCTTGCATGAGAGCAATTACCATCACCGGTTTTAACCCTCTTTGTCTCCCTAGACTTTTCCTTAAGTTTCTCCTATTCAATCTATTGTGCATGAACCATGAGACGGGAGTTGTCCATGTCATTAATGAGCATGTCGGTTCATCACTCTTTAACCACCATTTAAGACACACCCAAAACGAACTTACTTATCCTAGCCCTTGAATCGGAAACCATTGTTGGAGCATATTTAAACAATTGTGTGAACTTTATAGCATATTCCCTCACACTCATAATTCCTTGTCGAAGGTTAATGATCTCAAACACCTTGGCTTCCCTCATCTCAAGGGGAAACAACCTATCAAGAAAATCGGCTTTAAACTTTTCCCAATCAAGAGGACCCACATCTTCCTGTCTCCATTCTTTCTATTGGTGTACCAAATTTGAGCCACACCTTTTATTTGATAAGCGACCAACTCCGCCTTTTCCACCGGCTTCTCTCCCATGATCATCAAAACCTTATAGACCTCATCAATGAACTCTTGAGGATCTTCCTAAACCATGAAACTCCGGAGGATTCATCCTAGTGAAGTCCCTCTATCTAGTTGTTGTCGTACCTACTTTTCGGTTCACGGGAACCATAATCTCCCTATTGGCTTGGGCCGCCATGGCTTGAGACATCACTTGAAAAGTAGCCTAAACTTCGTATTAGTCACTTGTTCAGCCAAGGGATCGACCTGAACTTGAGGAGCTTGGGGATGAACTTCTTGTTTCGCATTCTGCCTCACATTCCTTTTAGCATAAGTTGTTTGAGTAGCCATATCCTGTAGAGCATCATATAAGGATTAGGAGAGAGACTTTATGGAATTAAACTCTATCGCACGACTTTATAGTAATGAAACAAGTGGAGTTTTCTAATCATCTTGTAGCCTCTCATTCATAAATATGACGCGTTTCACACTCATGAACAAGACTCTAATCGACGTGGCTTATGAGACATCCTAGGACCATTCTAAACCTTGTGCTCTGATTACCAAGTTTGTCACAACCTAGGGGTACCCCTAGATGTAACATGGCGTATAGTCAAGACCTTGTAAACCTCATCAATGAACTCTTGGGGATCTTCCTCAACCTTAGAAACATAGAATTCCAAAGGATACATCTTAGTGAAGTCCCTCACTCTAGATGTTGCCGTACCCACATTCGGGTTCACGGGGTTCACAAATTCCCTATTGGCTTGTGCCATCACGGCTTGAGCCAACACTTGAAAAATAGTCCTAAACTCCGCATTAGTCACTTGCTCGACAAAAGGGTCAACCGGAGTTTGAGGAGCTTGAGAAGAAGCTCCTTGACCAATCTCTTCTCCCTCAGCCCTTCTAGCGAAATCTCTTTGAGTAGTCATATCCTGTATACCATCGGATAAGGATTAGGAGAGAGAACTTTTAGAGTTAAAATCTATCACACGTCATAGAGTAATGAATAAAAGAATTTTCCTAAACATCTTATAGCCTCTCATTCATAAATGTGGTGCACTTCACAGTCATGAACAAGACTCTACTAGACGTGGTTTTGAGACATCCTAGAACCTTTTTAAACCTTGTTCTCTGATTACCAAGTTTGTCATGACCCAGGGGTACACCCTAGATGTCACATGCCATACAAGATCCCGAGAGGCCTCATATAAGCCACTTAGCTTTCATATTCAAGATAATAGAAAATTAGTAAAATTTAAAACCTTTTCAACAACATCAAAGTCTTTCTAAAACAAAGCAAAAGTCTCATACAATTATCTCAAAACCATATAATACATAGATTCTTGGGACACAACCTATACAACAATATTCTAAACTAAAATCACAAGAACATAAGGAAATGGTGGCAAAATCCTCAAATGTTATGGGGAGTCACCAATCTTCAACCTTGCCTCTACTAAAGTTCCTAACCACAGGGATGAGAGTAGGGAATGCCGGACCCTACATGTGGATAAGAAATATATGCAAGAGTATGCGTTAGTAAAAGAATGTACTAAATATGATAGCTTGCATAAAAATCAACATAAACATAAGAGTTAGACAACATAAGTCATAAGCATAATCAATGCACATAATAGCTCATTTTAACATAAAAGGAATACTTCTTGAAGTAACCTCAATTCATACTTAGCTAAGACATGGATAATCCTCCACTAGTCTTACTCATCATAGAAGGCAACGTTAGGCCATCATCCAAGTTCATCACCTATCATACTTATCTTATCTTATATTTTATAGACATGGGGAATCACCTCTTGCCTTCCTATAAAGGCTCATGGGTAGTCTTCTCTTGCCTTACATAAAGGATCATGGTTACTCGCCTCCATGTCCATCATCATATAACATGGGTACTCGCCTTCATGTTATTTATAAGGAATCATGGGTACTTGCCTCCAGTCCTTCATCATAAGACACGAGTATTCGCCTCCATATCTTTAAATAAGGGATCATGGGTACTCTTCCCATGCCCAACATCATTATAGGAATGTGGGGAGTCACCTCTTGTTCTACTTTAAGGAATATAGGGAATCACCTCATATTATTCTCATGAAGAGGTCATGGGTAGTCGCCCCTAGCCTCATCAAGTTCTTTGTCTTTTAGCTTAGATTCATTTTAGGCGAGCAATTCTTTCAACCTAGAATCATTCAATATGAGAAAGCCTTTCACATTCATACTTAAGCAATTCATGTGGGAACTATTCCTTCCACAACAATTATATCAATAATCAATAATTCATAACTTAAGCTTTACTCTTAAAGCACTATATCTCATAATCATCATATATGTTTCACTTTCAAAGCAATTCATAACATAATCATCACATATGGTTCAATCTCAAAGAAATTCATAATGTACCTTATTTATCCTATAAGAATACATCTAAATCCATAATTTCCCTTTTTATTAATCAAAACCCATTTATATCAATTTCACCTTAGAAACATTGCTTACCGTGGTTACATGTAAAATCATCTTGAAAACATGTAATTCTATCAATTCATGCATAAACAATCATAACCCAATCATTTGGATCAACATTCATCAAGACCCACAACATTCGAAGAAAACCCTAACTAAATTTGGGGAATTTCTACTTTTCAATTTGGAAATCTTGGGGTCTCCATGGATGAAAATCCATCATGCCTTGATATCAAAGCCCACAATTGCTTGAGGAATGGAGACTTGACCTTGATCCTAGCTTCAACTCTTTCTTCTTCTTCAAGTTCTAGAGAGATAAATATTTAAGAGAAAGAACTTTGGTTTTTCTTTTGGGTTTTGAGAGAATGACTTGAATGGGTAAGTTTAAGGGTTAAAATCACTTATACAGGGGTCCTAGGCTTGGGTAAAATGACATAGCTTTGAATTAATTAAAATCGGAAAAGACTCAAAAGCCCCTAACTTTTAGTGGACTGAACCACCTACACGATAGGCTCCACGAGCCATGGTGGCTCTCATGAGCCATGGTGCCATTCGTTATCCTAGACCAGTGTCTTGGTAAAAACCCTTAAAACCCTTCACCCCACATGACCCTCTCCACTGCCATCAAGGCTTTCACAAGCCGTCAAGTGGCTCGTGGGAGGGTCTCACTTTAGCCATCTTTTTGGGAGCTCATTGCCTCACCTTCACGGGCACCACCACAAGCCGTGGTTCCCACCATGATCCATCATGATGGTCGTGGGAGGTGAGCCTCTCTTGGCTAGCTACTATTAAGGTCCACAGGCACCACCACGGGCCGTGGTGCCTTTCACGGTCCGTGTGGGCCTTCGTGGAGGGTGCCAAGGCTCAATTATCTAGCCCTAGACTCGACACTTATCCTCTTGTTTAGCCTACTAGATTGTGAGGTGTTACACCCAGAGTCCCTCTTAAGAGAGAAATAGACTTTGGACTAGATATTCTTCCCGATACTTAACCCATTTCTATTTCGCCATAAAGAATGGCTCCAGCTGAGTTAAAAGAACAGTTAAGAGATCTTCTTGATAAGGGTTTCATCCGACGAAGTCTCTCACCTTGGGGCACTCTAGTCTTATTCATGAGAAAGAAAGATGGTTCCTATAGGATGTGTATCAATTACCATCAATTAAAGTAGGTAACCATAAAGAATAAGTAACACCTTCTGAGAATTGATGACCTTTTTGACCAACTTTAGGGTGCCACTTGTTTCTCTAAGATAGACCTGAGATCTGACTATCATCAGTTGAAAGTGAGATAAAGTGACATCTCAAAGACAATATTCAGGACATGTTATGGTCATTATGAGTTCCTTGTTATGTCCTTTTGTTTGACTAACACTCATGCAACGTTTATGGATATTTTGCATAGAGTATATAAGTAGTATATCAACATGTTATTTTATCATATTTATTGATGACATGTTGATATATTTGAAGAATGAAGATGGTGTTAGTCATCTTAGAATAGTCCTTCAAACTCTCAAAGATCAAGAGTTATATGCCAATTTTTCTAAGTGTGAGTTCTAGATTGAATATGTGGCATTCTTACGCTATATAGTGTCTGGCGATGGAATTCGAGTTGACACTCAGAAGATTGAAGTAGTGCAGGAAGTGCCCAGACCCACGTCTCCAACTCATATAATGAGTTTCTTGGGATTAGTTGGTTACAACAGAATTTTCGTGTAGGGGGTTTCACATATTTCATCCCTTTTGACTAAATTGACTCAAAATATAACTAAGTTTCAATGGTCTGATGCTTGTGAGAAATTCTTTCAGGAATTGAAAACTTGATTCATTACTGCTGAAGTGTTGACCCTACCATAAGGTACACAGGGTTTTGTTGTTTACTGCGATGCATACAGAGTTGGACTTGTTTGTGTATTGATGAATAATGGTAAGGTCACAAAAAGAACTATCCGACTCATGATCTCATGTTGGCAACATTAGTTTTTTCTTTCAAGATAAGACGTCACTATATCTATGTCGTTCACGTGGATGTGTTCACCAACCACAAGAGTCTCCTATAGGTTTACAGTCAGAAAGATCTAAATCTTCGACAAAGGAGATATCTACCATCCATGTAAGGATATGTTGTTGATGATGCCTTGAGCAGGTTGTCCATGAGAAGTACTGCTCATGTAGAGGAAGGCAAGAAAGAATTGGCTAATGAAGTTCACAGACTTTCACATCTGGGAGTCCATTTGTTAGATTTCAATGAAGGTGGAGTGGTCGTGATGAATAGGGATGAATCATCGCTAGTTTCAGAAGTGAAGGAAAAATACAAAAAGGATCCTATTATGCTTGAGCTGAATAAATGTGCATAAGTAGAAAGTTATGGTCTTTGCAAAAAGGGGAGATGGTGTGTTGAGGTATCAAGGTAAGTTGTGTGTTTTGAAGTGGGGATGAACTCCGAGAGAGAATCATGGAAGAAGCCTATAGTTCCCAATATTTGATTCATCCAGGAAAATACTTATTCTACACTCTACATATTTTTCTGATGCAGGTCTTAATACCACCTATCAGTGGTAATCATTTGTGCCATCTTTTGTAGATTGTGGATATTGAAGACAAGTGTGAGTATTTGGCATCCTGGATTAGCCTATCTTCTTTTGTACTCATGTTAGCTAGTCGTTTGCTTCTGACACGGCTTGTTGTGGTCCACTTTTGGGACTTGTATTTTTTCATATTAGACAACTCTGTACTCGTGACTTCCAAGTTCTGGGAGGGTTTTTATTTAATATAGTTTTTGGTTTGCTTCCACTCTATGTTTTTTGTTATTAGTTTCTTTTCTAGTTAGTTCTACCTTAGTACTCATTACTTCTCATTTTGGGTATGGGTTGGATTACTTACTTGTGTGTTATAGTAGGGGACATTGATGAGTCCACAATTTGGACTCATTTAGGGCTTTATTTTGATCGATTTAGTGTCCTCAAATGCATATTATGTCTCAATAACTGATGTAAATCCTTAAGTTCAAGGTATTTGAGTTGAGAGACAAAGCATGGACGCTATCAAGCAAAAAAGGAACAAGGTGGCTGAAAGAACAAAGAAATGAAAGCCTGAGGATCGCCTAATGCACTAGGTGAGTCACCGAATGGCCTTAACCTCGCCCAAAGTTCTAGTGTGCTAAGCCCTGAAGGAAAAGATCAAGTTGGTGATGAAAGGGAGTAGTCAACGCATCACCGAACAGTTCTGCGAAGCAACACCATATTGCCCAATGATTCAAAATGCGAAGATGTTGAAGGTAAAAGTTGAAAGGCGATGAACCAGACCAAAAGGCGAATTGCCGAGTCCATCGGCGATCCCGACTAACTACGCCGAATGGTCCTTCGCAGCACAAATTTTTGAAAACTATAAATACCCATTAAAATATGTAGCTTAGTATGAAGTTGTAGTGAATTATTACTGATTTTTAGAATATTTCAGTTTGATTTCTTACTTTTTTTGGGAGACATTGTTCTTGACCTTTGAAAGTTTTGAAGGTTTTCATCACCAAGAAATTGAAGTGGGCATCAAAGAATCTTCATCTTAGATGTATCTAAATATATTATGTATCGTACCCATTTGATGGAAACACTTTTAGGTATTGATTTCTATCTCTTTTTCATGTCTAGCTAAAACATAAATTCTTGGGGTGTGATTATGTGAATACGGGTTAAATTTACTGTTTGGTAATGCTCATTGTTAGTCTATTTGTTGTTTAAATGTGATTTCGTTTAGTAGTTGTGTTTGAATTTTATAGGATTGTAGTTGCAAATACGATGTCATCTTAGTGTTTTTGGCTTGCTCGAGAGAGAGGTTTTAAAACCAAAGCTACAAAATCGATAGCCTATGGTTATTGGGTCGTCGTGGGTTCAACTCGGCAGAGTGAACCCTAGACTTCTCCCACACATTTAGCTTGAGAGAGTGAATGGGCTAAGGCGAAGGCAGTGTTTAATTGTTGCAACTCGGTGTTCGAGAGAAATCGAGTTGATTCGGGGTAAGTTGTTCGAGAGAATATTGACCCCCACTAAAGTCTAGCTTAGTTACAAATGTTCAGCAATTTACTATCAATAGCATTTACCCAGTTGTTTATTTTATCCCATATTCCTTTCACATCCCAAGAATCTCGTCTCGCTAGTTCGCATCTTTATATTCTTGCTATTTTTGTTTATTAGTTGAATACAAACCCTCCATTGATAATTGACATTCGTGTCACTTCTTGATTTAGTGTGCTTTTACTCATAAATATTTATAGATATGATTGACTAGAACATATATTTTACTTTTCTATTTAATTGTCGATTACTAACCGCTCCCTTTGGACTCGAACCCAACCCATTTAGTTGGGTTATATTACTACACACGATCGTTGACACTTGAATTGGAAGTTGTGTCTTTGATTACGTCAAACATCAAAATAGCGCCGTTGTTAGGGAGTGGTGTTAATGAGAATTTTTAGTAAAGTTGGATTTTGTTCTTGTTAGTGATAGCTCTACTCACTTAATTTTTAGTTTTTTTTTTTCTTGTTTCTGTGTTGTAAAAGGAAAAATGAGTGTAAAGGGTGAAAGCGTTAACTAAATAGATCACCCCCTGTTGAGGTTATTGAACTTTAGGGATAACCTCCTAACATTCTAGCAATTGGATAGTGCTATCCATGATATGTGGCCGAGATTTAAGGCATTGCTACAAGAATGCCCGAATTATGGAATGCCAGACAAATTGCTGCTAGAATGTTTCTATAAAGGCCTTGGTCCCAAAAATAGAAGCGTTGTTGATCATCTTTTTTCAGGTTGTTTGATACGACAACCATATGGATTAGTAGCCCAACGCCTTGATGGGATGGTTAAAGCCAACAAGGAAGAAGAAAAGGACCAATAATGGGCTACATTGTTGATTCAGTTGGATGACCTGTCCAAGAAGGTAATAAAGTTGGAACCAAGGTTTAAAAAGAAGAGCAAGTACCTTCCCCCTCGCAAGTGTAAGAAGATGAAGCAACATGAAGGTGGACAAAATGGAGAGCTCCTCTCACTCATTCTACATAAAATCAAGGAACAAGATAGAGTGTTGAATGAGATAAAATAGAATGTCGAAATGTTGAATTAGATGGCGACTTCCCATTCCATGCCTATTCAGCTACAAGATGCCCAAATAGGCACCTTGGGCCATTTAGCGAGCTCGATCGAGCTTGCCGAACCACTCGGCGGTTCACCTAATGTCCCTATCTCGCCTTTAATTTCATGCTTAATGAGTAGTTGAATTTTGTAACTTTCGGCGAGAAGCCTCAAGTCGTCGAAAGCACTCGGTGACTCGCTAAAGGTATTATTGACCGCTATTTGTCTGCACCCCTGAACCCTTTTTGCACTGGAACTTTCGGCGGGCTAGCCATTGCTCGCCGAAAGCTATCGGCAATTTACTGAAAGGGACCTCCCATCACCGACTTACTGGTATTTTTAGCCAATCCTTTCAACGAACCCGATTTAGCTCGCCAAAGAGATTAGGCGACTCGCCGACTTGATCGGTGAGTCTGTCTGTAGTTACTTTTCTGTCCTTTGATATGAGTATTTACTAATTTCTCTCTGATGTTTTGCAGATATGGTACGAATAAATATAGATGGGCCACCCCAGAAAAAAGCATGAGGCATTACTACAAATGAGGGGGGATCAAATCCTCAAAAGAAGAAAAGGCAAGAACTCTCATTGGGAGACAAAGGCAAAAGAAAGAAGCACACATCTGAGAGAGTGGCTGTTGACACCCGGGCTAATTTATCTGAGCATGAGGAAGAGCAGCATTTACTGTCCCGAAGGAATGAGCTCCGGGCTAGATCTCACCTTACGTCCACTAGAGTTCCTCTTGCATCCACACCAGCAGAATCACTCCCAACTCCAACACCTCCTGTCGCTCCCCTGCCACCAGTCGTTCCTACACCTAGATTTCTAGAAAGGTTGAAAGGAGATGTTTTGCGTACCATCCTTGAGGAGAAATTACTATCTACCGAGGGTCTGGAAGGCAAGTAGCCTAGTGTAGTGGAGTTATTACAGTGCCACCAGTTCCAGATTTTCACCAGACCCCGAGGTCCGTGATTTCTACGCAACATATGGTGAATTAGTGCCGAAGAATTAAAAGAAGGCCAGCGAGTTCAAACCGGTTGAGTCGGTCACTGTTTGAGGTGTAGAAGTGAACTGTAGTGAGGAGTACATTAATGCTGTATTAGATAGGCCTCCAGGGTCTTCACTCTCATATGACGTCCTGCGTACGTTACAAACTCTAGAGGACCTAAAGGGTTGGCTTTCCCCCTTATTTCTGATATCACTCCTAGGTGGATTAAGGTGGGAGTCGAGATCGAGAAAAAGGATTTGAATGTAGTTGCCCGTTATTGGTTTGGATTCATCAGTAATTCACTTATGCCTTCACAGAACGAATCCATCCTCCGACATGCAAAAACAGCCTGCCTGGGGTCTATCTTATCAAATAGGAGGCTCAACTTGGGCCTTATCATAGAACACGAGATAGCTATGAGAGTCAAGCAGAAGCAAACCTCTTTGCCCTTCCAAGTATTGATCACAGAACTATGCAGGCGTGCTAGAGTGCCTCGGGATGCTGCTAGAGATTTTGAGGTGACCCCGTCTTCCTCCACTGACATCCAGCATATTGAGGCCTAGTACACTTGATACGCTCAAATTACACCTCCCTAAAGAAGTATAAGCGATCGTTATCAAGTAAAGAACCCAACTTAGAGGTTGGGGTCGATCCTACGAGGAATATGGTTTAGACTTAAACTTAACTTATATATTCATTTAATCAATGTATTTCCTAAACAAGTACGTAAAGGGGGGGGGGGGTTTGTGAAACAAATAATTGATTGTTGTTAAGTAACAAGTGAGAAGGATTCAAACTTTGTAGTTATCGATGAGAGAAAGTAACTAGGGTGTACGTGTTCCCCATTAACGCGGTAATCCTTGTAATAGTAATCCTTTCCTAGTGTATTACATGCAAAGTGATAAGTTAGGAATCTCTAATTCCTTGGTCTGGGTACGTGTGTATAATTTACTAACCCTTACCTTTACCTCATATTAGACATCACATCAATGTATGGCTTAGTTTTCACCCTCGCACCAATTAACATTAGACTATTAGATAGTATCACACTAAATCTATGTTGATAATTCTTTTCTTATTAACTATCTCCTTGTTTCGACGAGTAGCAACAAGGCGAGTTCTAACGCTTGTAACCGCTAAAAAGATTTCTAAACGAAAGAATTATCAATGCATGCAATAACACTATTCAAGAATTAGTTAGTTACTATTCATACTTTGTTAATCGCTCATGGTTCCCACAACCCTAGTTGTGGATTTAGTTACCCATAATAGCAAGAACACAATTCATATTTTTAGATGAAGAAATCATGAACTTACGTAATAAGTAGAAGAAACCTAGAATCTCAAGTTGAATTTCAAAGTCAGAATCTTCAGAACGAACTTAGGAAATCAAGAATTACTAAAATTACAAGTTAATCTCCAAAGCCAAAAACTAGAACTAAAATAATGAGGTCTAATCCCCAAAAACAAGGTTTACATGCCCTATATATAGAAAAACAAGTCCCAACTAAAAATGAAACAAAATAAGGAAATAAAGTTTCTAGACGCAGTTGCAATTGAAAACACTGACCTACGGACCGTGGACTGACCTACTGTCCGTATGTCCCTTCCGTGGTTTAGGACATAGGCAATTTTTCCAAAACTTGGAACTCCAACTCTTAGTACCGAATGACGGCTCAATAGAATAGACCGTGACTCGATCCAAGATCTTTGGATCCTCCTCCGTAGTCTCATACTTAGTTTGATAAAAATCAGGTACTGGAACACCTTCTCTGAATCAGTTGACGGACCTGCAGGACGACCCGTAGGTCGAACTACAGTCAGTCGATCATGGTCGAGGTTCCACACTTAGTCACGAATTCCCTGATTATTTCTTCAGCACTTTCCCATCAATCTACCCCCTGCACCTACAGATCGTGATTGGACCTACGGTCCGTAGGTGGCTTTTTCTGCAACATTTCTTCAGTTGTCTCGTAGCTCACACGTCCAAGCTTATTTCCTGCAAACAAGATAAAAACACATTAATACCACTACAAAATGGCCCTAGACATACACAACTCTTAAGTGAAATGTATTAAAAGTATCGTAAACTCATGGTATATCAACACCCTCAACTTAAATTCATTGTTTGTCCTCAAGCGACGCACTAAGACTCTAAATGACATTTGTATAGAAGCAAGCATTCAATCACAACCAATCACATGGCTCTCTATCCCAACTCTCTTTTTGAGTTCAAATCTTTCCTCTTAGACTCAACAAGCTAACTCATGCAGATCAAAATATGACAAAGATCGACCAATCAACACACAACATACACTGTTTGGCTATCACCAAGCTACCAACTTTCCAACAATGTAACTAGTGCCCTTACTTCAAATGAAATCCCTTTTTCACACAGTAAATATGATTTTCAGTACAAGGATTCATTCAACACTCACGCTCAGAAGTAATTTCAAGTATAGTTAGTGCTCAACAACATAGGCTTGCCCTTATTTTCATTGCTTAGACTCTCCAAACTAGTTGCTAGGATCACTATAGAACTTTTCTTAGCTTGTAACGTAGGCTCGGGGTCAGGTGTGGTACATTTAGGTACTTTTTAGTGACTCTCTGCCCTCCTTAACATTACATTGGCTATTTACCTTTTCCTTAACCTATTTTTGGCAACTTTTCATTTCAATTTCTTTCCCTTAACTCTTTTCAACCAAGGATGCGACTTTTGACTCTTATTTCTCATTTTCTTCTTTTTCTTTTACTTTCTTTTCTTTTATTTCTTTTCACACTTTTATTTTGCTTCTTTTGCATAAAGTCACATCCTCTTTCATACTTTGTCCTCATTTCAACACTAAACTCTTTTCATACCCTTTTTCCATTTGGTTTCCTTTTTCATAAATACCCTCAACTTATGCATTTTGCATTAGTTGAGGTGCACAATGTCCTATGTTTGACCAGGGCCAAGATCAAGGTAACTTCTTGGCCTTAGCCACCTTCAACTTAGGTTTTTGGTCTAAGTCAAGGTGCACATGCCCAAGGAGGGACCGGGGCCAAGACAATGTTTTTAAGGGAAGGTGAGTTAGGTGAATCAAAAGAATTGATCAATTTTAGGCTCAAGCATTTGGATCAAAAGGAAATAATGCTACCATTTTATAAGATCATTTTAGGCTTAAGTGGACTAATTTGAACAATGGCCTATGATCATTTCCTAACTTCTAGCCTAGATTGTCCTAGCAGGACCAATGGGGCAAGTTTTAGATTGGCATAAAACTATCTGAAGAATCAACCATTCTCACACACTCTTGGCACATAGCTTCATTATCAGATTATCAGATTACCTAGTTCAAGTTTTAGCGTAAGTCATGAGATCAAGTTGGTTCTTTATCATGTCATACTCAGAGACAACAAATTCAACTCATTCTAGCCTACATATTTTAGCACATATCACAATTTTTGGAGGGTTATCATTTTATTTTCTTAACTATGCCCTCATGCTTCATTCTTTCTCATACTTCTACACATGCAATTCTAACACATGCCGGTTCAACAGAAATTAAAACAGTCTCTTGGGGGAAAAGAACACAGGCAAGAAAACCCCAAGAGAGGATTATGAGTTGGGTTACTCAGACTTCACCCTCTCACTCACAATCCGTTTACCCCACCCCAAAAAAATAGAGTACAATTGTCCCCAATGCACAAAAAGAAAGAGTAAACGATCAGGTGATGCAAACTTGTGGCGCATAGCGCCGAAGACCTATCAACAAACAGGTGGGTTTGGTTTCCCGGAGCCCGCTGCAACAACACTTGGGTCACCCTAAGTAGTGCCCACATCAGCAGTGATATCAATCACACTTACCGCACCATCAGTGGTGATCACATCATCTTGCACAGTGGTAACCACCTTCGGAGCGGGCACAAAACTTGATGCACCAGCAGTACTCTCACGAACCCTCTGTTGGCACAACTCCTCATCTACTATGGAAGCTCTTCTCGCATGCTAATTCTGCTGCTGCTCCCTCTTTTTTGCCCTTGCATCTTGAGTAGCATCAGAGGTGTGGCTAGATCGGTGCCTCTTTCCTTAGGCACGGGTAGACTCGGGCTGCATTACATCCTCTCCGAATAGAGCATCTAGCACTGTATCATCAACCAGTGCAGGAGGTGCAGACTCTGGCTCCTATGTAGGTGGGGAAAAGATGCCATCAAGGTCTGCCTAGACATTGTCTAACTCGATCAGGATAGAGGAGAGACCAGTGGTGGGGGCTGGTCATGCAAGGACTCTCACCTCGAAGGCATCCAGGCGCTTATGAAGAGTCAGGACCTTCCGGTCCATCATGGTATCCATCCTAGCCTCAGACTCTGCAATAGACCGTTCTATCCATGGCTTCACATATTGGAGCAGTGTGGCCATCTAAGCCTTTAATTTAAAAACTTGAGCCAAGGGCACTACAACAGCTCCTGAAGATGAGGTGGCTCTGGATGAGCTAGGGGCCCGACGAACAGCCTGAGATAGGGAGACCGAGGCATAATCATTGTGGGCTGGAGGGACAGGGTCTTTACCCTATATCTGCTCCAAATGGTGGCACCTCAATATGTGGACTACATCGTAGGGGAGCTGTGTTTGCCTCATCCAAAATAAAGGCTGATGTCAAGGGTTTCGGTCGCCTATACCAATGTGTCACAATATCAGATAGGTAGCCCTAGACTCTCTGCACAACAAGAAAATTATACACAGAAAGGGTAAGGTAGTGCTAGGCCTGAATGCCCTCTCATGGATCTGTACCAATAGGGTGCGCGCAAAGTTGATCTCAAACCCTGCTACCAAAGTTGCAATCATCACCGCTCTATCCCAAGTAAGCGCATTATCGGCCTTAGTGGGTGATACCCTGTTCTGTACCAAAAGGCAGCAGAACTTGGCGACCAAATTTAGGGTGGCCTTTTTAATACCTAGGCATGGTGTTTTGACCCATTCCACGCACTCTTCGTCCATCACTATGTGCCTGTCCAGCCAAAGTAATAGAGCCTCCCTCTGCTCTGTATTTCGCTGGAATGCTCCACTCCTCACAATGTCCCATCGGTAGTCAAATTTGGCGGTGTTGAGTGTCCAAGTGGTGCTCGAACCAAAGAGAAATCGGCTGATGGTGATCTGTGATATGTCCACCGAAAAACCCCAAGACTAGAAACTCTAAGTCAAAACTTGCATTAAGACTCCTTTTTTGTTTTGATTTAACACATTACAAAGATAACACAATCACAATCTATCGTCCCTAGGGTATTTCTAACTTTAATTGAACATGCAATTTCATACAAAAACAACCTAAGGTCAAGAACCACTTCATGACCTCATATTTTGAACAATGAATATCAAAATTTAGAGTTCAGTTTGAAATAAAGTACCTTAGAAGCAATGGAAGTGGGTGATTGTGTGTTGTTTCAACTTCTTACACCTTTTGGACACCGAACACGGACCTTGAATTCTTCTTAGCAAACAAAAATAGGAGTGCACAAATATTGGGGAAAGAGGAATGTAAAGGAGTTGGGAGTTATGATATGTATGGAATATTGGGAGTGATTTGGGGATAGAATGAGGGAGTTATGGGATTGGGAGGGGTTAGAAATGGTTAGGAGATAATATGGGAAGTGGGAAAAAAGAGAGGGTTTTATTTAAAAGAGGTCTGGGTCGGGTCAGGCAATACCAGGGTTTGGACCCACGAGACCCCGTCTAGTCCGTGGGTCGACCTACGGTCCGTAGATGGGGTCTGTAGGTCACGTTCTTACTTAGAAAATTTAGAGATCTTACCTGGGGTCTACGAATACCATTCACGGTCTGTGGTATGACCCACGGACCGTCGATGGTCTCCGTAGACCTCTGCACCATACATTTTATACAGCTTTTGCTTTTCAACCCTGCACATGTAGCAACCATTAGGACTTTCTTTTTACATTTTCTGGACACTTTTTAGACACGGACCCTATGCTATATCTAGCCAACACTAAAACAAAAATAAAGTACCTATCTAAAGGAATACAATAAAGCAAATAAGCAAAGAAAACTACTAAACCAAAAAGAAAAACCTATTGTTGGCTAGATTGTACATCTTGGGTTGCCTCCGAAGCAACACTTAATTTAACGTCGTGGCATGACGCAGGCCTTTTGATTACTCAGATCAAGATAGTAGACCTTAGCAACTTCTTGCACACTTTCCGCGTTTCCTAGATAGACCTTGATCATTTTCCCGTTTACCTTGAACCTTGTTCCCTCACTGTTCTCAAGCTCAACCGCTCCATGTGGGAGCACTTGTGTGACTAAGAATGGCCCGATCGCATTGGACTTGAGCTTGCCCGGAAACAAGCGCAACCTAGAGTTGAATAGAAGCACAAGATCACCCATAACAAATTCTCGCTTTTCAATCCTTTGATCATGATACTTTTTCATATTCTCCTTGCACAAGGCTGAACTTTCATATGCTCTTAGGCGAAACACATCGAGCACTTTCAAGTGACTCATTCTCTGATTCGATGCGGTGCCCCAATCAAAATTTAGCTTCTTTAGTTCCCACACAGCCTTATGCTCTAGCTTCTTTAGTGCCCACACAACATTAATTTCAGCCCTATCACCAAGCTTGTGCATAGCTTCTTCCTCCAATCTGGACAAGTGATCGGCAACCTGATTTTCTATCCACTTTCTATCTTTCACCACAAAGTCAAACTCTTGCATCAATAATCCCATCTAATCAACCTTGGATTTGCATCCTTCTTAGCCATCAAATACCTCAATGTAGAATGGTTAGTATGCACAATGACCTTAGTACCAAGCAAGTAGGATCGAAATTTCTCGAATGCGAAAACCACTGCAAGAAGCTCCTGTTCAGTCACTGTATAGTTCTTTTGAGCCACATTTAGAGCTTTGCTAGCATAGTAAATAGGATGAAGAATCTTCTCTCGCCTCTGTCCTTATACCACACCAAGCGTCACTCCACCTGCATCACACATCACTTCGAATGGTTGCCCCCAATCCGGTGAAATAATGATAGGTGAGGAATAGCTTTTCCTTCAATTCTACAAATGCTCTCAGAAAAGCATCATCAAACCCAAACATACACTCCTTTTTGAGCAATTTTCACAAAGGGTGTGCAATTTTGGAGAAATTCTTGATAAACCTCCTATAGAACCCTGCATGCCCCAAGAAAACTTCTAATACCTTTTACAGAGATAGGTGGTGGAAGATTTTCTATTACCTCAACTTTCACTCTATCAACCTCAATACCCTTCTTAGAGATCCGATGACACAGAATTATCCATTTATTCACCATGAAGTGGCACTTCTCCCGATTGAGCATAAGATTGCACTGTTCACACCGTTTAAGCACCTCGGCCAAATGATCCAGGCAACGATCAAAAGAGTTACCTACCATAGAGAAACCATCCATAAATACCTCAATAGTGTCCTCCATCATATCAGAAAATATCGACATCATACAACGCTGGAAGGTCACTAAAGCATTACACAACCCAAAAGGCATTCATTTGAAGGTGAAAGTCCCATAAGGGCAAGAGAAGGTGGTCTTCTCTTGGTCTTTCGGAGCTATAGAAATTTGATTGTAGCCCGAATAACCATTAAGAAAACAATACCAACCCTTACCCGCAAGTCAGTCCAACATCTGATCCATGAACGACATAAGGAAATGGTCCTTTTCTATCCAAGCTTTTAATTTTTGGTAGTGCATGCAGACTCTCCATCCAGTCACGGGTCGCATCAAAACAATCTCATTTCTCTCATTTAGAACAACAGTCGTCCCACCTTTATTGGGGACACACTGAACAGGACAAACCCAACTACTATCTGCAATGGGATAAATAACTCCGCGATCCATTCACTTGATGATTTCCTTTTTCACTACCTTTTGCATAGGCGTATTTAGTCTTCTGTGGTGCTCAATACTAGGCTTGGGATCCGGTATGGGGTTGGATTTTATGAGAATAAATGCCAGGAGGGATCCCAATAATGTCTGCAATAGTCCATCTAATATCCCTTTTGAACCTTTTCAACATGGAAATCAATATCTCAACTTGTGTTACATTCAAATCTGCCGCGATGGTGACCGGTAAAGTACCATCTCTCCCCATGAATACATACCTCAGATGTAATGGTATAGCCTTAAGCTCCAATTTCAGAGCCTACTCAACATACATTCTTGCAGGTGGAGAGTCACGATTCTTCATGTCTTCAATCTCTTTGGTTTTGAACAGAATTCAAACCTATCAAGTGCAACGACCAATTCATCATAGTCTTCAATACCATCACTTTCAAAGTTCATCATTACCACTACTAGTGCATCAACACCCAATCTCTCTTCAATAGGCACCTCAGAACCACTCTCTATAATCTGATTCACCACTGATACCTACTTAAGCTCACTACACTGCTTCATGGATCTACAAATATTGAAAGTTACCACTTCATTATTCAATCAAAACTTCATCTGCCCATTCTTTATATCAACCAAGGCGCGCCTAGTGGCAAGGAATAGTCTCCCAAGATTGATGGGAACCTCAAAATCAACCTCACAATCAAGTATTACAAAATCCACCAGAGAGATAAAAAGACTCCACTTTCACTAGTACATCATGGAGCACACCAATGGGCTCTTCACAGTTCTATTAGCTATGAGCAATTGCATCGTAGTCAGTTTTGGATATCCCAAACCCAACTTCTTGTAAATAGACAATGGCATTAGATTAATGTTAGTACCCAGATAAAATAGCGCCTTAGCAAAATGAAACAACCCGATGGTACTCAGAATAGCGAAAGCCCCAGGATCCTCCTTTTTATGCACAAGGGACCTTGTAAGAATATCACTACAATGTTTCAACCTATCATCATCTTCAAAACTCACAACCCTTTTCTTTGTAACCAAATCTTTCATAAACTTCACATACCCAGGAATTTTCTCCCGATCTTCTATCAATTGAACATTGATGCAAAGCTGCTTCAACATACTAATAAACATGTGGTATTTTCCTTATTCAGTCTTCTTCACTAACCTTTGTGGGAAGGGAGGTGAAGGTCTAGGCATGGGGACAACTTGTTGGGTTATCTCCACTTCCTTCTTTGTCGCATTCTCGAACTCACTAGTAACCTCTATCTCATCATCATCTTTAGTAACCTCAACTTTAACCTCAGACGGCATGAGTGGATTAATGGTCTGCTTACCCCCTCGAGTAGTGACTTCCATATAATGCCCATCATTCTTCAAATTTTGGATGGTGTTGATAGGAAATATGTCGGGCTATCGTGGATTGACTGTAGTGGACAAATGATTTATCTGCTTCTCAAGATGTTTGATCGACACTGCATGGGCATAAACTTTTTGACCGAGTCCAGACAATTCATTTCACATCTCCTTCACATTCTCATTAGTCGAATCAAACTTCTTCATCATCTTCTGCATCATATCCACAATACGTGACATACTACTTCCAGCTTCCCTATTACCAGATTCCCAATTTTGAGGAGGAACATGTGGCCCACCCCTATCATTTTTGTTTCCATAGTTTTTCCGATTGTAGTTGTTGTCGCGATTGTAATTCCCATCCCGGACATAATGACCCTCTCGATTGTAGTTGCCATAGTTTTGACCTTGGTTTCCTTGAACTTGGCGCCAATTATCCAAATTGGAACCTTGGGCATTGTCTCGAAAACCCCCCATCTGATCATTCACTGCATAAGTATCCTTTTCATAGTAGCACTCCTCTATCGGTGGTGATTTTTAGTCAAATAATTCACAGCATTTATCATTTTGGTACCTCCACTTACATGCTTCAACACCAACCCAAGTCCTATCCTCATCTGAGCCATCTTCTCATGAATGTCATCGACAAATTGACTAGATGCAGATTGAACTGCAAAACTGCTTCTTCGAATGTCTGACTTTCGAGTGCTCCATGCTTTATTGTTTCAGAAAATCTGCTCTAGTTTCTTAGTGATCTCCTCAAAAGTGCATTCACCATATGATTCTCCTGCGATAGTATCAAGCACGTCCTTACCATTGCCATCTTGGCCTCTGTAGAAATACTCTTTTAGTGACTCATCATTAATACGGTGGTTTGGAACCTTTTTTATGAAAGCAGTGAACCTGTCCCACGAACTACTCACAGACTTTCTAGGCAGTGCTACGAAATTGTTAAGTTTATCTTTGTGGTTCAGCTTCTTTGACACTAGGATGTATTTTGCCATGAACACTTTATACAATTGATCCCATGTGTGATTGAGTTATAAGAAAGCTTAGTAAACCATACAACAACATCTCTAGTCAATGATAGAGGGAAGACTCTCAACCCAATGACTTCTATTTCTAAATCCAGTCGACCCACACAACTCTTGCAAACACTCTCAACTTAGCCATGTTCCCATATGGATCGTCTGATGCCATAGTAGAGAACAAACCTCTCACTGTAAGTATCTGAATCAGACTACTTGTCGCCATGAATATATGCTCCACAGGTAGATGAGGTAGAACAATAGGTCCTTCAGATTCAGTGGCATTGAAGTCGACCCTATAGTTATCATGCAGGCTCGGTTCTAGTGGATTTTGTTCCCTCAATGCTTCTCCTAATAGATTTCCACCTTGATTTTTAGCTTTCTTATTATTAACCCTAGGAGGTTGCAACTCAACTCCATCACCTAGATTTCCTTCGATAGGATTGACTGGGACCCCTTGATTATTCATCATCGCAAAGTTCTGTTCAATTCTGGATCGTAAGGAGTCAGTGGTTCACCTTGACTCCGTGTACTTGACATACACTATAGTAGGAACCAGAGAGAAACAAAAAGAAAAAGAAAAAGTAAAATTAGGAAATAATTGACTAAAGTTCAATAATGTAGTTAAACTTAATCTAAAAGCCTTATTCCCCGGCAGCGGTGCCAAAATTTGTTACGCTCAAATTACACCTCCCTAAAGAAGTATAAGCGATCATTATCAAGTAAAGAACCCAACTTGGAGGTTGGGGTCGATCCCACGAGGAATATGCTTTACACTTAAACTTAACTTACGATTATATTTTTTTAGTCAACATATTTTTGAAACAAGTAAAGAGG